>KZ308154.1:1258056-1283385 GCA_000376725.2 Ladona fulva | reverse complement strand
ATATTTTTAAATCAATTATAATTACAAAAATGTATTACCGAAATTTATTTGCGGTTTATCAAATTTGAAAACCACTCGTTTACTTTAAACAAAAGAATTGGATTTGCGCATCGTCATAAATGAATGCTTTACTTATACTTAATAATATTTATGAAAAATTTGCCATTATTGAATCAAATATAGTTTTTAGAGAAATGGAGGCGAATTAGAGCACTAAGAAGAATAAAAAATGCTGTTTCCCTAAGAATTCCTATATTACGGTTTTCATCTCTCTCGTCAAAACATTTTCTTCGAACTATCACACGGAGTTTAAATTATGAAAAATTTGCCATTATTCAATCAAATTTAGTTTTTAGAGAAATGGAGGTGAATTAGAGCACTAAGAAGAATAAAAAATGCTGTTTCCCTAGGAATTCCTTTATTGCGGTTTTCATCTCTCTCGTCAAAACATTTTCTTCGAACTAACACACGGAGTTTAAATTATGATGTATGTTCTTCAAACGTTTATGTCTAAACATTTCATTTCCCTATAATCTTGTAAACTTTGCAATCAAGGTGATGGCTTTATTGAAAGATCTCTATAAATTGGATCAATCAAACAAGGTTGTTTTAATATTAAACAAGCTAAAATGAATACTTGCATTCAGTATGTTCTAAAGTTATCATTTACGCGACGATGCTGCTAAACCTAACGTTAATTAAACCTGAGTTAACTTTGAAAAACGTGGTTCAAATAATCAGGTTGGATATGATGAATATTCATGAAAATACCAAATGCAGCGACCTGAAATGTTTTGGAATATTTAGGTTAGCATGTTTTTAAACCTAACTTTGATTAACCCTGAGTTAAATTTGGACAATGTAGTTGCAATGATTAAGATGAGATGTGATGAATTTTCGTGAATTCATACGATACCCAACGAACTTATACGTTTTGGAATATCAACAACTTCAACGTTTCAACAACCTTCTTGAACGTCACACTGTTAACTTGTGAAGTAAGGTTGGAAATTACACTGGCAACTGCTTCTACACCACATTTAGTGTACTTACATGCATTTCTGTAGGTAATAGATGTGTGTTTAATAAGTTCCCTTTTCTGAGGACACCAGCATGCAGTCCATTTGCCTTGATGCTTCTTTCTTCGGCCATATGTCTAGCTCAGACTCGAGATGTACACTTTACACTCCTATTAAATCAATTCACTGGTACGTGGCAAAATCACACTGAATATAATATCCAGAAGGGGTCACATCGTTGATCATTCTCAACTGATTCACTGCACATCAACAAAAAATTGCTGTCGTTAGAAATTCACACGACTTTAAATCGCCATTAGATCGTCTTCGAAGCAAACACGAGGTCGTTATCTGCTCTTTCACCACGCTCTCGGAATATTTTGTTCTTCTTAAAAGCTCTGAATACGTAATTGGTATTTCAAAGGGTTATGAGAACCGCAACAAGAACTTTGAGACACATAAGCTCTCATAGCTCTTGAGTTTCCAATTACGTCTTTCAAACTTTCGAAGACGATCGTATTCTTCCGAAAGAGCGCCAAAAAGCTACGCAATCGCCTCGTGTTTACGCCAAGATGGAAGTGAAATGGCGATCCAAATGTGTGATAATTTGTAGTCCATGTGCAGTGAATTTATCGAAATTGATCGTGCTTCCTTCTGGGTATCTTATTCGGCGTGTTCGTGCTTCGAAATGGTCTACTTGTGGATGTACAAATAGAGAAATTCTGTCCAAACACAGCTCGACGTTCAGTGATCTCTTTAGCTAGGAGTGAAAACGTGTGTGATTCTAAATCTGTGGCAATGGAATCGTGTTGGGAACGAAGCATGGAGGCGAAGAAATGAATTTCCTGCAGACGTAGAAAGCGGCGTTTTCGCTGCAAACATTTCAATGTAAGTACATGTATGTGTGGTTGAACTTTTTACCTTACTTTATAGGTCAACGAGAAATATATTTAAGTATGAAGTTAACATGATGTTTCTTCCAATTTTCGTGCATTGAGAGCACTATGTTTACAGAATTATCCTCGTGATTCAGTATAACAATAGAAGAAACAGTTACAAACCTTTGAGTTAGTTAATTTAAGTAATGTATCAGGTTGAAATCCAAGCATACGTTTCTAAGTCTATCTTTGCTGTTAAGGTTTGCCTGTAAAGTAATCAACTCGAAGGGGATTTGATTATTTGACGGGTTTACCTTAACCTTGAGAAGCCTTTAGAGAGCAAATATACTTGTAAGTTGATAACGTGACATTCAAGAAGGATATTACGTAGGTGTTTTTATAAACTCAGCGTTGATATTCGAAAACACATAAATTCACGAATCTTCATTACCTTATCAAATCATCCCAGGGTTAGTCAAAGTTAGAGTTAACAGCACTTTACTATATATATATATATTAACTAGATAAGATACCGAATCCAAGAATTCATCTTAGTTTGTATTTTTGTTATTAAAACTACCGTTTGATTGAACAAATGGAAGAAAATCTTTCATTAAAGTCTTCTTATTTTTGTAGAATCAGAGAACAAAATCTTTTCCAATACCTCTTATACAATAATATATTAATTAACTTTGCAACAAGATTACCAACCAGGGAGTAGCGTGTTACAAAACACCTTCAATACGCCATACGGCGAGACATTAATGTTAATGTTATCATCGGTTGCAGGACGCTAAACATATTAACAGAATATAGATACTTAATAAATGCAAAGGCAGTTTCTTCCCTTCAATACGCTTAGAGTATCCAACAGGATACAATAGTGTTCAATTATTTTATTAAAATCTTTAGAAATAAACCTCTACAGAATACAAATCATAATTTAAACTCCTTCATGTGTTAGTTCGAAGGACTAATTCTCATGAGCGAAAGGAAAAGTGTTGTAAAGAAATTCTTAAGGAGGAAAGCAATTCTTCTGAATGTTGAAACGCACCTGAATTCCTCTAAACACAAATTTAATTCAGTAAAAAGATTTTTTCATATATATAATTAATTAAGTAACCATGTAGTGCATTTATTTACGACGATGCGCAAATCCACTTCATTTGTTTAAAGTAAACCAGTGGTTTTCAAATGTGTTAATCACAAATAAATTTCGGTAATACGTTTTTGCAATTATAATTGCTTTAAAAATTTTTTCTAATTAATAAATTAATAGCAGAGTGAATTTTATTAAATAAATAAATAATATATTTCCCGACTTCCCGTAACTATAATGTATGAAAAATTTAAATTCAAGATCTTCGCTAAAGTTATGGGAAGAAAAAAAAACAAAATTTGAAGAATGTTTACTAACGAAATATATTTAAAATTCTTAAAAATTTATTCCCAATTAAGATAATTGCTAATTCAATCGTTTTCCTTTTTTATAAATTATTTAAACGAAAAGTGGGCGGGGCAACGGGCGTTGTAACAATTTCAGCCAATCAAATCGCAGGATTCCTGATTTCACGTCATCGAAATGGAAAATTTCTCAATTGCTGTCTGAATTCCTTCGAGTGAGGACGTGTTAACAATTGTTGCTGGAGGAACCATTGAAATTTGAATTTTGTCCGTTACGTTCAAGTTTTAAGTTAGGGAATGGAAGCGAAGTTTTAAAGTCATACAACTTTTTTTTCAACGATATTTATTAATATATTAACGATTAGTTGGAAAAAAGACGTTTGAAGGCACGAAGATATCAGCTGCTGCCAGCCAGGATTCCGTATTTATGGTAAGTTGCATATCACTTTCTTTAATCTATGGTTTCTTAAACTTAGACATACTTTAATGAGTATCGTAATTCACTATCTTTTCCTTAATATTGTAAAAGAAAGACTACAATTACATTTATCACTAACGTTAGCTTCGATAACTTTGGAAACGATCGAAGGCGTGAAGATACCAGTTGTGGCCAGCCAGGATTTCGCACTTACGATAAGTTCCATGAAATACTTTAATTGTTGACTTCTTAAGTTTGATTTGCACTCGTATGAGTATCGTAATCGATTATGTTATCCACATCCCTTTAAATTAAAGTCTCAAATCATTTTCATCACTAACCACGGTTCCAATAGTTTAAGTGGTTCGTACTTGAGAATATGGAGGGAATGTAAAAGAGTTTAAAAGGCGTTGTTCGATGTTCAGTTTCGTCGCCGAGTTTTATCTCCCGAATTTGTTCTCTAATGAGCATTTCTAATGCCTTTTATCACTGCCACTGTTACCGTACGTAACGGAATCCAGATTTGAATTTCGCGTAAAAGATCCGTATGCTCGTCCTCCCGAACTCAATAGTTTCGTGAATTGTGATTATTATTATTGTAAAGTTAGAATAATATTTGCGACTATTTTTCGGAATCAGAATCGTTGAACTAATTTAATATTACCATTTTGCGTAGCCCCAGGCAGATATCTTACGGCGTAGGCGTAACGGAATTCACAATTTGAAATTCACTCGTATTTCTTCGGAAATTCCTCTGCTTTGCAATAACACACGCAAATATTAACATAATATTAGAAAAATCAGCTTTAGCGAATGATAAATTATGATATATTAACGGTCATCGTTTCGTAATATCAACGCATGACGATGACGGTGGTTATTACTATTGCGATAATAGAATTTTTTTTCAGTTACCGGAATTAAAATCTTTAAGCTGATTTCGTTTAGTAATTCGTGTGGCCTTTAGCAGATGTCGAACGTCGTAAGAGCAATGGAAATATCGATTTGAAATTTACTCGTACTTCTTCGCAAATACCTCGGCTTTGCAATAACGTACTCAATTATATGTAAAGGAATAGAAAAGTTAGCTCTTGCGATTAATAAATTATAATATATTAACGGTCATCGTTTCGTAATAGCAACGCATGACGATCGCGTCTCTAAGAATAGCTATCGAAGTTCATCTGAGTCTTGAATCATAACCATTCATATTTCTTTTCATAGCGTTCTCGATTTATAATCAGATTTTTCTTCTTTTACGCTACTTCTTGGATTTTATACTGATCGGTTCTTATATAATGTACTGTGTATTTTGCTAGTAACTGCTAGTCGTTAACGAATGTCAGAAATTTAAAATTATTGTCTTTCTTGTCTTTTCCTAAATTTCATGAACCTTAGAGAAAGCGAGAATATGGTTTCGAAAGGAGTTCCTTACTTCATTTAATATGTTTTTCCAGGTATTTGGAAAGTGAGTAATTCCCTTCGTTGATGTTATTGCTGCTGCGTATGAATCACTCCTTTCGGAAAATCGAGAGGACAATGACTGAATGGAAGTCGAACTCAGATAATGAAAACCCATTTCAATTCTTTTGTCATACATTTTTTATATATATCGTAATATTTTTGACTTTGAAAACACATATTATACTCAATTGACGAGGTCTTAAATTAAATCGTGAGAATTGTTTCTTATTAATTAGAATATCGTCCAGAGTAACATGATATTCACTGATGTGTCCAGTTATTGATAAGGGCTGTGGTTTAAGGTAATACGTTATAATAAGGAAAATTACGTGGGATTAGGTTCTCATTTCCTGCATATAGTTTTGCATTTTTTCGTTAACGTAAATTAAATCATGCCGAAAGGAGGAGTTATTACCCAAAAGCCAACACCTTAGAGAAAGCGAGAATAATTTTTCGAAATGTATTGCAATCCTAGCTGCAAATTTATAATGGTGTGAGTTCGGTAATGGCCGTGATTATACATAAAATTACTTCTCTCTCAAATTTACTTGGAATGTTATTTATTGATATGTGTTTTCTAGGTTTTTGGGAAGTTAGTCATTTCCTTCGTTGATGTTATTCCTTTGGCGTATGATTCACTCGTTTTAGAAAAGGGAAAGAACGTCGAGAGGACAATGGCTGAGTGGAGGTCGAACTCAAGGTAAAAGGAATTTAAGTTCAGATTTCTTCGTAAAGATTTTTGATTCATATCGTCATTTTATGGACTTTGATAACGTATATCATACCCAATCTCTCACAATATAAACTCAGTGTACCTAATCTCATATCTATTTACTCAGAACACATGAATATTATATAAAGACTTACTATTAATCAACTCTCGCAAGTAGTACTTAATGCCTTATTATGTTCCTTTTCTTTCTTTTGATGAGAAATTGGATTATTTTTACATAATTAATGTGTTGAATGTGCATATGACATCATATTTGGATTATCACTCCTTATTTTGAATTTTTAGTCCAAGCACAATGTGAACTACAGTCATTGGAGTCCTTCTTCAGTCTTTTGGATTGCTTAGTCATATTTACTGAATAGTTAACTTCAAATCAATCAAACTAGAGTAAAGAGACACTTCTCTAACTGCTCTTCTATGACTCAGGGTTATTTATTTAAAGTTACTTCACCCATTTGCCCCCTTAGGAATAATAATTGGTCATAAATATCTTAATGTCGCGTCAATAATTCTTA
Organism: Ladona fulva; assembly: GCA_000376725.2. Lineage (NCBI taxonomy): Eukaryota > Metazoa > Arthropoda > Insecta > Odonata > Libellulidae > Ladona > Ladona fulva. Next base: position 1,276,954 of record KZ308154.1, on the reverse strand, counting down.
GTTTTTCTCTTCTGTATCAAGTGAATGACTTAATTAGGTATGAAATGCATGTAAGGAGATTTGGCTTTAGCTTAACCCTCCGTCAGTCGCGCTATTGTATTCAATACAACATGGATGGTTTCTTTGGCACTGTTTCTTCCTGGGTGACCCTATCAATCCTGGGTCAGTGTATGTTCCTTTTGACACGCTTCGTTAAATTTTAAATGCATCAAACGCGCGACCGCTTGGGTTTTCCATTGACTTGCCCTACTTTCGTTTCAACTAATGCATAATGGAATTATTCTTATTATCGTTTTGTAATCGGGTATAATTTGAAAAATCTTTCCTTATAACTAATAGAATTATGTGTCAGCTCTTTAAATACTCTTTGCGTGTGTACAAAAAATCTTTAAAAAAATAATTACTCGGAAGAGAAAGCTCATAAATTCATAACGATAATTCACTACAGTACTTAATTTTAATCTTCATAAATTACTATTAGTTTAACGTAGTTTAGACATTNATTATATTAGTAGTATTAACGATAATATAGTACTTAATTTTAATCTTCATAAATTACCATTGTTGTATGGAATACAACGCGTGAGTGTGTTATGATTTTTGGCGCGACTGATTGAAAAGTTAATTGTAAGATGCGAGGATTGCACAAAATGCATTCACAATTGAATTGTTCAGTCCAAGCGTCACGAAGAGATCTATAATAGCTCTCAGTTCTCGTTTTTAATCTTGCGATATTTCAGTGACGCCTGGGTTCGAAATATTGTGTTTGGAATATAATTTAATTAACTCAATAGAATTGTCTTTTTCAATTCAATTCTTTTTCGGTTTGCTGCATTTATAGTGATTTTTATTACATTTGTTTTGCAGTAGACGTATCGGTATTTCTAATTTGAATATCGCGGAACGGTTTCGAATGCTGGTCCTACCGAATTCAAACTTTTCTTGAATAAAATCATTAAACTAATTTTGTGTTCGTATTTCGCGTTTCCTTTGGGAGATTTATAATGAGAGCAAGCGCAAGGGAAATGCTAATTTGAAATGTCTCGTATTTCTTCGCTATTACCAAGGCTTTGTAATATCATACTCAATTATACACAAAAGTTTTAAAAATTAGCTCTTGCGGAAGATGAATTCGCGTCTCTATGAACAAGTAACGAAGTTCAGTTAACTCTTGAGTCATTCATTCGAATTCCTTTTCGTTCCGCATACGATGTACTATCAGCGTCCTCTTTATTTTATAAATCTCTTTGCATATGATAAGATGATAATCTTATTTAAATATTTGATGATCTTAACATGTAATTTTCAATAGTTTAGAAAAGGTGCAGCGAAAGGCGATGTTATGTAAAGAATTGCTACGATAAATCAGTGAGCGTTACTCGGATGCTTCGGTACGCATGACGGAAATCTTTGGAAATTAAATTTTTAATCAAAGGATTAATTTACTAGATACAATCAGAGAAAGCACGTTCAGAGAAGTTGTAGCCGATATAATGCGTCCCCCACGTTACATAGGCCGTTCTGATACTGCGAAAATGATCAGAGGAACAGATGCTAGAACGAATCGATTCAAGAACTCAGTTTTTTCCGCGAACAATACGCAAAATTTATCGATTAGGGAAGTAGAGTCATGCACTCCCTGCCACACTCCGAATGGTTGCTTGCAGGGTACTTACATAGACATATGCATTAAATACCTTTGAAAGGAAGGAAGAAGACATTATTTATAGTTCATCAGAGTTAGATAAAAGCTCAAAATAGCCGTTGTTTGCGAAGAAACTAACCGTTGACCGTAACTTATACCATTATCCCTTAGTTTTGATGCGTTACTTCTTAACACCAATATACACTTTCTCTTTCGCCTTATCTTTGGCTGAGTCAAACGACAGTGAAACTTATTTACGTGTGTTTGTTTCTTTTCAATGCCCATCGATGTTTTGATTTCCCTTTCCGTTGTTTAGATTTGTTACCAGAGAAGCGACCTTTCTCAAATTGTACCGTTATATCCGATGTGCGCCTTTGACGACCTTCAATTCCTTTCCTCTCGTTTTGGATGTTCAGGGCCGTCGTTTCCTTAAGCCTTTCACTACTATGAACCGTAAATCAATTTTGAATTTGTGCTTTCATCCGTTAATTAACAATGAATTGGAAACATTAGAATTCTGTTCACACCGATCATTAATGTATTCATTCTTTTCGCAATTGCTTTTTCGCGTCCAAATATATGGTTCCTTACTTTAATACGGGTAAGAGATTTCACGTAATGACAGCTTACAACCGAGTTTTCTCTTACCGATACCTTTAATTAAATGGAGGTTCGTGACACTTTATAGTAACGGACAGAGCCGCGCCGTCCTGTGTGTGCATACGGTGCATCTCACCCTGGAGAAGCACCCCTAATGCCAATCCCCCTATCAAATTAGTGGCGAAACTTTAGAATTCGTGAGTTAGTATTAATTTTCATGTATTCTTTTAAGCTCTATCAAATCGTTTAAAATGCACGTTCAAGTTGTAGTATGCTCAGCAGATACGACTTTGAGGACTAAGCGTTTTTAGGAGTAGTCAATAGAGTTTCTAATAAGTAGCTTTTTTCTCGCTGGTTCATCCTTACGCTATATATATTAAGGACTCCTTTCAGTAGTATTTGATCTTTTAAAAGGCGCATTCAGGAGGTATTAGGGACTACTGATAGGACTGAGAGGGCTATGGGTATTTAGCTATGCGTTCTTAGGGGCAGTCAATCGAGTGTTAAAGAATTGGCTTATTTTTCGCTCGATCGTTCACTACTTGAGCATTGTTGCTCAGTATGAAATCCACACGAGAAGGGTCCGATCTTCGAGTTCGAGGGATACAACGCAGAGCGGTTCGTTTCGTTAAGGCGGATTATAGTTTCGATAGTAGTGTATCAGAAATTATCAAAACCCTCCTATAAGGATAGAAGAACCGAGTACAGGCACTAGGTATATCAGAATTTTAGCATTATCAGAATCTTACGCTTTCCTGATTGATCCTATGTAAAAAGGTTGCTCGGGTTTCTACCCAGGTAAGATCAGGTGACATTGCTGTCGCCAACGATTCAATGACTGAAGATGACTAAGTCAGTCCTCGAAACGTTGGCTGCATCAATACCACCTCATCCTACCCGGGTGGACACCCTAGCAACATTTTTACATAGTTCAGAATTATTTGAGTACTGATTTCCACGACGAAATACGCGATATAGTTATTCCCATACTTAGCGAGCGCGATTTCAGAGTTCAAAGAGATTTAACTAGTTCAACGCTGAGCGACGACGATCGTCGTCCAGCGGGTGCTCTCCGGTGACTGTCGTCCACGGTCCGTATTCTTTTCAAAGGACTTCTTCGAGTAGCTCCGCCTCCAAGCGCTTCAATTAATCTTTTCAGTCATTCGTAAGACTATTCCAGTAGAGAGTTTCGTATTTTTAATTTTTAACCAATATTTTTTGACGATCATCAGCAAAATTTAAATAATAAAAGTTGAAGTAAAAAAAATGTTTTTTCTATTTTTCTTTTGTAAATTCATGATTAGGAATACAAAGATAATCTATAAGCATAAAAATAAATTTCAGTCAAGGGGAAAAATTGAAAATTTACCCTCCCTGCAAGCTGCCTTTTGGCGTGTGGCAGAGGGTGCGAGCAACATGAATCTACTTAGCTAATCGATTGCTTTCGCATATTCTTCGCGGAAAATTTGTATTCTTGAAACGACTTGCTCTAGCATCTATTTCTCTGATTTTCCTCGCAGTATCAGAACGGCCTACGTAACATGAAGAATGCATTATGTTAGCTACATCATCTGTGAACGTGCTTTCTCTAAATTTATCCTTTGCTTGAGCTTCTATTTTCTAAGGATTACCATCCTGCATCCTGAAGCATTTGCGTAGTACTCACTGAGTTTTTAAGTGCTTGTCCATATTCATTATGGATGTGGGTACGCCATGTTAAGTTATTGGTGAGGGTTACTCCAAGGTATTTCACCGTTTCTAATTTTGATTAGGTTTTTTTTTCTCGGAGCCTGTACGAATAACCATTGTCATAATTTTTCCTTTGGAAGTAGTTTATTACTGAACATTTATATTTATTGAGCTGTAACTGCCAATCATCGCACCATTTCATTATTTTATCTAAATAACCTTAAAGTTTAGGGGCTTAATCTATCCTCTGAGCTTCCTATTTCCCTATAAATTACAGTGTCTTTCGCAAACATCCTAACTTTACTATTAATGTTTACTATCAATGCTAAGGTCGTTGACATACATCGTTTAAGTTGCACGAGATTATAGCGAGAAGGAAGAGCTATTAATGTTCTCTTTTTCCTGATAAGTTTAGGAATACCAATCAGGTAGCTTATTATTAAGTTCGGTGTTTTCACATCCCCTTTCATACACCGCTAGGTGGCATCCTCAGTACTAATGTAAGTGTAAATGGCATTTACCTCAACTCAATTTTTCTCTTTTTTTTGCAGGTGAATGCTGAATCAGGTCCTCCAGACTGATGTACACATTGTGAGTACTCATAGACTTTTCTGTTTACTTTACAGTCAGTTTTATTTCTCTTAGTCTTCAAAGTCATTCTATATACCATATATAATGAGTAAATTTTTTAGAGATATTTAAGAAATGAAACTTTCTAAAGCTTAATTTTAATGGAGAAGATTCCTTGCTAAAATCTCTCGTTTACATCTCATATGAAGTTTTCCTTCTATACAACCATTAGTGATCTAATTCATAATTATATACTAGTGCACAGTTACATCTGAATTGCCAATAACAAATTGTAATCATTCTGCTGCCAGTTTCGATTTAAACCATTGAAAGGAATTTAATGGTGGCTGTAGCATAGAAGTGCATATACATGTATTGACCACCTGCTCTGTAGAGGGCGATTGAAGTCATGCATCTCTCGTCCTTAGCCTCGTTTGAGGCCTATAGAAGCAGGCATCTCTTTCAGGGGCCTTTCTTTCACCTTCTTCTCCAGCGGTGAGGTAACTGAGTTCTCACTTCTCAGCTGGTCGCTCTTTCTGTCTATAGGTCGGAACTTGCTCCAGGACCTGTGGCAGAGGGCTCCCTATGCATGAATAGGGATGAACCTCAATGCACGTCACAAGGGACTGGGGGGGTCCACTTCTTAGGGCTTTAGGTAATCCCTCCAAACCCTCCCTTCCCTACATCATCGGCTGAATACGAGGAAAAACAGGAAGACCTCGGTGCAACAAGTCCAGGAGTAAGACTTGGTAATACTTCAAGAAATTAAAGGTAGAGAAAGGGATAGATAGATTAGGAAATATGATGTTAATTAGGATAACGGAAAGTGTTTAAGAAATACAGTTCTTTTTCCAATCTATCTGTAAAATATGTTTAGTATATAGAATGGGCTTGCTCAAATAAACATAGCTCAAGCAGAAAAAACGTAGAATAAGATACCTGAATAATTAACATTCTGAAGAGATAGGTTAGATTCATCCACAGAACATAGTTATGTGATGCTAAGTATTCTTTCACAAGGATATAGAAAAATATTTGTAAATACCCTAATGTTGTAGCTATTTAGTAGTAAAAAATACATCTAAATACTCGTATATACCCAGCAAGCCGCCTTTCTGAGTGTGGCAGGGGGTGTAAACACCTTGGGTTCGAGTGACCTCTTTAGTTTATTTTTATCGCGTATCGTTCGCGGAAAGAATGAGTCCCTATGTATCTGTAAAATATGTATAGTATTTAGAATAGAATTGCTCAGATAAACTTAAATGGTAGAAAAAGGGATAGATAGTTGAGAAACTATAAGGGAATGTAGGGTAAGAAAAAGTCTTTAAGGAAAACAATTCGTTTTCCACTTCCGTCATTAAATATAAAAAGTATTTTGAATTAATATTGTTCTTCGCCGAGAATTAAACAGGAGGTTAAAATAGCTTTAATTCGTAATAGATCAGGTAGATTCATTCACGGAGTATAATTGTGTAATACTAGATGCTCTTTCATACATCTAGAGATAAAGGTCTGTTACTGTTTTAGCTTCTCAGATTTCCGTAACGTTCCACATGATTGCTCTAAATTATTCCCAATGCAGTTCTAACAAGCTTCTTGAAGCTGTGAGTCTTTCTCAGAAATCTGTAAAGCGTGAAAATTCAGCAACAACGCAGATTCAGTATTGTATACGTGCTCTCTCGTGCCTCTCCTAATATATCTCGTGAGTCGAATTAAGAATAGAAATTTCGTCAAAACCAGAGAAAAGAAAAATTGCAAGGAGATGAGCAATCTGCAAGTGGTACGGGGTGTGAACAACATGCAATACATGGGGTTTTCTTTCCGAATAGAAGTAGATTTATAAAGNGAAATTATCAAATTTGCTTTCACATATTTTTAATTGCAAATTACGCATGGTAGATGAATGAGAAAATAAGGAGATATAACTAATCTTTCAGTCAAACAAATCTAAATTTTGAAGTGATTCGGATTTATGAATGCTGAATATTAAATACATCGCAGCACCTGAAAATGTCCTTGTCCATTTAAATCTCCTCCAACTGTAGAGTAAGAGTTGGGTAAAGTCACGACTGATTGGAAAATTGCAAACGCCACTCCAATATTTAAAAGCAGCGTTAAGGAGGATCCAGCGAATTGTAATACTAGATGCTCTTTCATACATCTAGAGATAAAGGTCTGTTACTGTTTTAGCTTCTCAGATTTCCGTAACGTTCCACATGATTGCTCTAAATTATTCCCAATGCAGTTCTAACAAGCTTCTTGAAGCTGTGAGTCTTTCTCAGAAATCTGTAAAGCGTGAAAATTCAGCAACAACGCAGATTCAGTATTGTATACGTGCTCTCTCGTGCCTCTCCTAATATATCTCGTGAGTCGAATTAAGAATAGAAATTTCGTCAAAACCAGAGAAAAGAAAAATTGCAGGGAGATGAGCAATCTGCAAGTGGTACGGGGTGTGAACAACATGCAATACATGGGGTTTTCTTTCCGAATAGAAGTAGATTTATAAAGACATGTACCAGCATCAACCTTTCTTATTTAGTTCACCGTAGAGTATGCCAAAATTCTGCGAATCCTTCTTTAAACTCAATCCATAAATACCTTTTTCTCTATATTTATCTATATATTTATTTAGTACTCAAAACCTACACACAGATCTATAATTATTTAATGACTCAAAACAGTGTCAGAGAGTATTGCAGTAAAGGTGGCCATTTAATTATTTAATTTTGTCAACTATTCGTGATTCCCCTTGCACTATCTCACGTATTAATGCCTCCGTGTACATGTTTCATTGTTACGATACATGTTGCTTACTCTACTATATAGACAAAACGTCCGAGTTCAAAGGATATTAACATTTTAGAAGCATTTCAATTTTTCCATAATTACAACTGCTAAATTACAAGTACTAAAGACGGCTTAGTTATGTATAAGGAAACCTTGTCTTATAACATGTCTGCTTAGTTTTCTAAAGACAGAGCTTCAATTACGATAGTAACTCTTAGTTTTCATCAAAAAAAGCTTGAATTTATATAGCACAGTTATATCTAAATTATAGGTTTCAAAAATGATACATAGAAAATCATACCTCTGTCATAAATTAGACAGGATAATAATATAAAAGTCCCAATTTGCTTACCGAAAAAATACAGTACGTCCCCTTAGTTTCTTTAAGAATATTCTGCTTTAATGATAGAAATTCTTAGTTTTCCCTATAATTACCTTAAAATAAATTACCTTAAATAAAATACATCCGCTATTTTCCCTTAACAACATGCTGTAAAAATGATAGGAATGCTTAGTTTTCCAAATAATTAGCTTGAATTACGATAGATCTGCTTTGTTACTTTAAGGACATGCTGGTATAATGATAGAAATTCTTGGTTTTCCCATTGGTTACCTTAAAATACGATAGGTCCGCTAAGTTCCCTTAACAATATGCTGTAAAAATGATAGGAATGCTTAGTTTTCCCAATAATAAGCTTGAATTACAATAGATCCGCTTAGTTTCATTAAGAATATGCTGTTTTAATGATAGATATATTTAGTTTTTATCTTCAGTTACCTTAAAATACGATATGTCCACTAAGTTCCCTAAACAATATGCTGTAAAAATGATAGGAATGCTTAGTTTTCCCAATAATAAGCTTGAATTACGATAGATCCACTTAGTTTCTTTAAGAATATGCTGTTATAATCATAGAAGTTCTTGGTTTTCCCATTGGTTACCTTAAAAAATGATAGGTCCGCTATGTTCCCTTATCAACATGCTGTTATTATGATAAGAATTCTTAGTTTTCCCAATAATTAGCTCGAATTATGATAGATCTGCATAGTTTCTTTAAGAAAATTCTGTTATAATGATAGAAATTCTTGGTTTTCCCATTGGTAACAAAAATTCCATATTCAGCAGAGTCCGCTGTATTCTGCATGAGCCCATTTTCCACATGACATACCATATTTCATTAAATCCATATTCTCCACAAAGTACGCAGCAAAGTACATTTCTATTGAGGAATTTCAATCTAGGAATCCCTTATTGATTAGTCACGCCCTTTATAGGTCGTTCCTAAGAGGATCATCGCTTCTTTAAGTTGTCCACTTTGCCTTATCAGTTGTACGTTTTGTAATACAAACTATATAAAAATAACAAAATTTTCCGCCTAGACCATGAAATATGTTTACACCCAGGGCTAGAAACAGTTTATTCACCAGCACGAAACTGTAGCTTACGTGCATACTAGACAATATGTTTGCGTATTTGTTTTGTACATAAGACTGTATAAAAAGGCATTTGTCTCCATGAAACATGAAGCAAAAGTTTGGATGAAAAGAACTGAAAACAGCAATTTTTATGATACAAGAATATGAAGTGCTCGCACGACTTCTAACGACTGGAACCTTAATTCCACCATTGGCTGCGAGGTTTCAGCTCTTATGACACGCTATTTCAACCAACTGTTTACTGCTCATATATGGTGGTGTCATAATCCAGGGTGGCGCGAATGCCCCGGTCTTCCCTATAGTTGTATGAAGGATTAATTTAAGAGTGTTCAAGTGAAGTATAATGATAACATATTCGTATTTTTGGTCAGCTCTTTTCGATTCTCGATCTCTGATTGAGGCGTAGAGGATGAGGTTACAGAAACATATGGTTCTAGGACAATTCCTCATTTACAGTTACTTACCGCACCATTCCTTGCTATACAGACTGGTTGAGAGGTTTGACAAAAATTTCAACTTTAAATGGTCAACTCTTTTTTAAATTTTCGGTGAGGAATTTTTTTATTCCTCACAAGAGAAAGTTTAGTGTTCTTCTCTTTAACTTTATATCTATTACAGTGATATTGATTACATGATAAATATTCGTGTATTATAACTGAAGAAATTTCTTATGAGAAGATTTATAAGAAACTTAAACAAAGCAGGTGTTCATTCAGTATGACAGCGTTTGAATCTGATCTTTTTTGTTAATATAATTCTTTGGTAATGTCGTTTAAAAGGTATTTCTATGAACCTGAACGTCCTGAACCTAACTGCTTTGACTGCCTTTACGAAGCATCGAGGAGTGTTCTGTAAACATTTTTGATGGTGATACTTTGTTTTGAGGAAAAAAGAAGAAAAAGATTCATTTGGTCCATCGAGCAGTTGGATCTCAGGCATATTTTCACTGGGTTAGCAGGATAAGATGAGAAACTACTTTAGCTTGAGCGTGAGAATACAACGATAGTATGTGGTTAGGGGATGCAATAAGGTATCATAATAGTTGCATTGGCGCTAAAAGTTGCAGCAAACTTTGATGAAATTATCGAATTTGCTTTCACATATTTTTAATTGCAAATTACGCATGGTAGATGAATGAGAAAATAAGGAGATATAACTAATCTTTCAGTCAAACAAATCTAAATTTTGAAGTGATTCGGATTTATGAATGCTGAATATTAAATACATCGCAGCACCTGAAAATGTCCTTGTCCATTTAAATCTCCTCCAACTGTAGAGTAAGAGTTGGGTAAAGTCACGACTGATTGGAAAATTGCAAACGCCACTCCAATATTTAAAAGCAGCGTTAAGGAGGATCCAGCGAATGATCAGCCTATCTCTCTAACATCATTGAGTGGGAAAATAATGGAGCACGTAATTGCTAGTTCTTTAATGGGCTTTCTCAAAACGTCAATGTGCTCGTCTAAAGCACCTATAAGAGCCAGAGACTCTCTCTGTATGGGCCATATATTGAAATTAGCAGGAGATGGGTATATTTAGGGAAACCGGTAGTGATTTTAAGCGATAAAGCATGTCCATCCCAGACGACAGTTGGGATTGCGTGTATGAGATGGAAACTCTTCCGAATCCCAACAGCAGTTCCCGATTGGGGTGTGGACAGAGGGCAAAAGTGCAAAGTAATAGTTGTTGAGGGTGTCCATCGGTGGATCTTCTGTATTTGCTTCCTGGAGAAGAAATACATGAGACTTAATAAAAATTGTAAGCATTGCCCATTTGTATCTGCTTCTCACTGAGCAAACGTTAATCGTCATGACAACCAGATCAGATATTTCTATCTCGAACGAACAATTATCGTCAATGGCGGAGAGCAAGATAAAATAACGAACAACAAGACAAAAGACAGAAGAAAGCCAGAGAGAATAAAAACTCCAACTTTATCATCATCAACCAGAATAAGCACACTTGTGTATATTTATGGCTATGGAGAGGAATCTCGTTCCTCTTGTAAGACTGATATGAACGAACTCACAATGTCCTTGCCCACAAAGTCTCCCGAATGGCTTGGAGAAATGTTCTGCTGGGATAGCTCAATGTACAGAGCACCCGACCGGCAATTGGGAGACCCGGGTTCGATTCCCGGTCCCGGTAGACTTTTTTCAAGTCCATTCTTCCTTGGGATCCTTATTCTCTGCTTTAGTGCAGCTTCCCTGACAACTCTTCCTCTGTCAAGGAGTATTAAAGTTTTTAAAAGTTCAGCAACATCCTGACAGTAGACTTTTGCAAGGCCTATTTTGTCTGCTTGCCCTTTTGCTTCTGTTAAATATTGTCTAAGGTTTAGGAAGGGTACCCTTGAGAAGGTAGGATTTTTGACGTAGAATTTAGCTATCTGCTTGAATCCTAGGTCGTTCCGTCCGAAGGGAGGAATCCTTTGACAACCATTGTTTTCTTAACATTTTTGATCCCTTGTTTCTCCCTGTTTGTATGAAGGCTTCAGCATCATCTAGAGAGTCTAAATTGCTTTTCCTTTTTGTTGCTCCAGCTGAGGGTTTTAAGTCTGCCTGCTGGCTTAAACAGAGTTGAGAGTTATTCAACGCTGCTGTGGCTAAAGTGAGTAGAGTAGCGGGGGTATTGTATAAGTGCGTTGCTGGCAGAGGATGATCCTCATGTATCCCTTCTTCCGTAAAAGAGGTTGATGGATTAGGCAGTTCGTGTGTTTGAGGGTCAGTAGGCACGGCCATGCTTTAGTGATTACTGTGATGATCACTTAGTGATGTTTCCAAAGGCTCGATGGGGATAGACGAAGAATCCCAGTTCCTTTTAATGCATTGTTTTGCATTATGACCCTCGCTGTTGCAAAGAAAACACTTATTAACATCGAGTCGTATATAGATTCAATGAGGAACATCACCGAGATCTGTTACGAAAGAATCGGGGAGTGTGACTCCCTCTCTTAAAACGATATGTGCCATTCTGCGCCAAGACCTCACATGTGAATATCCCTCTTATTTTATTCCAAGATTTAGCTGGTAAATTGGGGATACCACCCTACCAGCTTGGCTTAGTATTTCCGAGATGTCTTTATTGGTTATTTCTGGGGGAACGTTATTTAAAAATATTTTTTTGAGAGGGTTACCATTCTCCTTGCAGGGACCCATGTGTTGTTTAGTGAAATGCCTCCATGATTAGATGTAAAATCGTTTACTAGTTCCTCTGAGCTAAGATATATACAGATACGTTGGTTAGGATACGGAGTCTGGTGTGTGTGTGTGTATGTATATTTAGGTATTAAGACAGAGATGGGATATTTCACAAAACGCAAGAAACAAAATTCTTAAAGAGATCCACTACCATCCTTTACAGTGGATATTATATCACTTATTTCATTCCATGTTAGTTGTTCACCTTTCTATACAATAGATCAACCCTCCCGCTTTCCTCCAGCTTTTCTATTTTGTTGCATTGGCCCCTCCATCACTGTTCCCTTGCCTTATTTGTTCCCCTTCTCAGTTCGTTGTTTAGTGCCCTATACATTCTATGCCCATGCTCAGTGTTTATCCTTTTCCATTTTCTTCTTTCCTCCATTTTATTTATCATTACCAATGTGCCCAATGGTTTCATAATTTTGTTTAACCCTCCCAATAATTCTTTGAGAACTATCACTGACACTGTTTTTTGACAGCTTTTCCCATTCCTTGTCTATGGTAAGTTCCTTCTCCTCACTCACCTTAGTAACAGTCTCTCTAATCTCTTTAGCTTTCCCATTTCTACGGAAATCTTTTTAGCTTGGTGGCTGGTACCGCTTTTCCCACTTTCTTGTCTAACTCCCCTCTGGCTAGTATTTCACACAATGAAAATTAATCTCACATCGTTAAAAATCTCCCCCATCCTTCCATTGAACTTAACACATCCCTTATATGTTAATGTTGGACCTCTTCATCTTTACCATACTGGATTCACACCCTAGTTTCCCTATCCATCTACTCTCTTCTTTTCTAGTAATTTAGTAAGGATTTCATGGCATGATGACTGGGATAGTCTTACCCCCTTCTCTGCTGTGAGCGACTCTCTCCCTAGAGAGCTGAGTCCCATATATGCCATTCACAACATCATTATATTGGAGCCTCATATTCTTGGGATAAATAATTGAGGAGGTCTCCACTTGCCTTCCTCAACTGTGTTTTTCATGTGGCACCATCACTCATAAAGGCTGCCTCATTGGGGTACAGATGCCTTACTGAGGTACAGACACTACATGGACTACCTTTTGTCTGGCTCCTACCTATTGACCATTCTGGCATGGGTGACCCTACCATGAACAAGTTCCCACCAGTGTAGCTCTCTAGGTCATAGGAACACGCAAGTCTTCCATGACAAGGTTGTAGTCCAGAGAAGTGAGAATACATTACAATGACTACATATAGGTCTAACTAACATGATCCATTGGCTTTCCATTCTATATAAACCATAGGTTAGAGATCCCTTTATCTTAGTTTAATTATAATTTTGATTAATTAATTACAATTTGCACCTGAAAATGTCCTTGTCCATTTAAATCTCCTCCAACTGTAGAGTAAGAGTTGGGTAAAGTCACGACTGATTGGAAAATTGCAAACGCCACTCCAANCGACATGGCAACCTCATGGGTCTTAGGCCTAATGCACAGCCCCTTTCACAGCATGGGGCCGTGGTTAAATAAATGTTACTGCAGTTGTTTTGCTATTAATATAATTAAACTAATATTTATTAAGAGAAACTCATAACAATAAAATGTTATGTAATAAAATATTGCATGGTTAGTAGCAACTCTACTAAAAGTATTTTAATCACGTTTTAATTTTAACAAAGCTTGAAACTTTAAGCAGTTGAGTTTTCATTCAAAATTCCGATATGCTTATCCTGCTCAGTCTTTTTGTTTATTAGGGTACTCTTTCTTAGCTCTAGCTTTCTAAATTTTAGCTTGGTCTTTTCAAACAATTATATGAATTGCCAGGATTTTAAAATAATGCATATGCAAATGCAACATATTTAGAAATCAATAACAAAACCATCAAAAGTCACACCTTTGATTCTGAATTTATGTAGGCAAGAAATTCACAAATGACAAAGCTAATGGAACAATCTGCAGAAGTATAGAAATGATACGATATCAATCTTCAATAAGGAGATCATCACTTAGAAGAAGCCAAATCTTCTCTAATTTCTTCCTTAATTTTCTGCAAACGAGCACGTGCCTTGAGGAATGCAGACACCGCACTGTCTACACTCGTAAAAATTGAGCGTGCACTAATGCTTTTGGCTTTTGATGGATCCAATTTCTCATCCTTTTTAAGAGAGGCATCAGTCAAGCCTAAATCATCAAGATGGGATGAATTTGGATTCCTCAAAGTTGCAACATGATAACGTAAAGATACAGATCCACTACTAGCAGAATGAAATCCGTAACGACTCATGAGTTGACTCTGAAAGAAAATAATATGTATTAAATCTAACAATTTACTGTCACACAAAAAGGCATAAAAATGGGAATATTTCATGAAAAATCAAGGTATGACCAACAAATACTCTTAATACTCTTTGAAAGTCGTATTAAGAAATAAACACCTGCTTAGATGTCACATAATGATTTTATTTTCTTCATTTGTGTAACTCTTCCATTATTAAAATATAGAGGGGGGAATTTTATCTCTTTACTGATAAGAGATCCTTTTGTTCCCTTACTTTCCCATTCATAATTACAAGTTTGAGTCCAATTTGCAATTCATGGTGCTGTGTTAATTAAATCCTTTCAAAATAATCTTAACAATTTAAATCAGTGAATCATAAACTTTTTCATACTACTGCTCCCTTGGTTTCACACTAACCACCCCCTAACTGTGATCTTTAGATGAAAATTATAATTTTCACAACCAACAATCCAGAGCAAGAAAAAATCAAAAAGAATCATCTACAGAATTTAATCATATCTATGTTTGTCTTTTCCCAAAGTTAAGATATCTATAATTCACTATGCACCTAACCATGAATTGTTACTTTATACACAGAAATAAAAAATGGCTTCATTATGATAAACTTTTACTACACCACAAAATAATACAATAAACATGACCAGGTTTTGTAGCCAAGGTACATCATCAGGTGACACATAAATAATTAAACAGACGTCAAAATTGGAGACATTTTTTGGAGCCAAAATTGTGATGGTTTTGACATTGGAAAAACTGGCAGAAGTTTCCATGAGAGACAGAAAGAACATTTTCGTGCTTTTAAAAATAATAATCCAGATGTCTCCAATTTTAGTAAGCATACACTTCAAAATGGACATAATAGTGATTTTAATATTACATGCTTACATTTCTGTGACTACAGTGCAAAACTGGACACGTTTGAGATGTTAGAAATCGTCTGAAATTCCTCCAAAAATATTCTTAATGACTTCCTCTTTTCAAACCCTTCCCCCATTAGGCAAACCATCATTCCTTAACCTACCTCCCCCACATTCCTGCTTCCCTCCTTCTTGCACTTCCTTCCCTCCCACCTCCCTCCAATGACCTTACCTTCTTCCCCCTCCTTCCTTCCCATTGGTTTACTTTCCACCCCCTTTCCCCCACTGTTCTTGTTGGTTTCCTATATAATGTCTGTTTGATTTTTTTGTGTCACCTGATGATGTAGCTTGGCTATGAAACCTGGTCTTGTTTGTTGTATTATTTTGTGGTGTAGTAAAAGTTTATCACAATGAAGCCATTTTGAATTTATGAATACCACAAACTGAAACTGGAGTCTGTGTCGTTTATCAGAAATAAAAATATTGTTGACTGTATCTGCAATGATTCTTAAGCAGAAAAGAAATACAGATCATTTGAGCACATTGGAACTATAATGTCTTGAATCTGAATTAATACCATCGCCCTATAAATTATCACCTAATCAAACACAAAGAATTATCAAAGGCATCTGGACTTCTAAAATAAAAGCTAAATGTCTGCAAAGTCAGCAATTGTGATTTAAGGAATGGACAACTTCGAGTAACATTGAAAATAAAGAAAAAATATATGAACTCACTCATTTGAATTCTTATCCCTGGATGGTTGAAAATGACAAATTTAAATTTGTAATTTACAACCCTAAATCATCCTTTGCTGTCTTATCTTGTAATTGCTTTGAGTTTGCAATGAGCAGCAACATCTTCATGAGTGATAAATCTCTTATTCTTCTCTATCATTTAAATTATGCATAGCATACTACAGCTATAGCAAAGACAGCAAAATCTTGAAAATGGAGTGAGACTGTTCTCCAAGTAATCTCAATCCATTTGAGTATCTGCCTTTAATGTAAAAGACTCATGTTCATGTCCTTTATTATGAGATTTTTCATTTCCATTAATCTTTATGGTTATTACAGGTGCACTTCTAAACAAGCTAAGTTACTTCATTATCCTTTCCTTTAAAATCCCTGCTCATTATCAAACAAGCAATGTTTCAAACTGCAAAATAGATATTTTACTTTACATTAACCCTTTCGCTCCTGTTGTTGTGTATACACGACAGACGATTTCCTACGCTAAAGACCTACTGTCGTCTATAGACGACATGGCAACCTCATGGGTCTTAGGCCTAATGCACAGCCCCTTTCACAGCATGGGGCCGTGGTTAAATAAATGTTACTGCAGTTGTTTTGCTAAAGAATGATTTGTTACTCTTCCAGTCAATATACCCTTGGAGTTGAGAATCTCATATTTTGCTAGTAGTTTACAGCTTTTAAACAAAATTTTAGCGTTAATAATACCGTTTTTAGGGACAATATTAGACGTTTCAGTATCATTATGATAGACTGCTAAATATTTTAATATCAACAGTAGAGTTTTGATTAAAAGTTGTATGTCATCAGCGAAGTACGAGATTTTCATCACAAATGACATATTGGCCATGTGTGCAACAGATGATTCTTTAGCAAAATACCTGCAACAACGTTTACTTTTGCTAAGCCCCATGCTGCGTTAGGAGCAATAAACCTCCCTTGGGCCCCGCTGTAAAGGGCCGAAAAGGGTAACTAGCACCGGCAGAGGTTTAAGAGTGCTTCGCGCCTGAGAGATATTTTTTCTGCCAAAGCCTCGGATGGATAGGATTCTACGAGAATACCGCCGGTGCGAAAGGGTTAAGTAAAGCAACTTTAAGTAAAATATTGAGTTTCTCAGGGGAACAATAATTTTCTCTTCTTTAATGCTGGAGCATATTGTAATTATTTTTCAGATTTAAGTAAATATGCTGCTGTGTGTGTTTTGGTAGCATCCCTGAGAAATGGGTGTTTCAGTTCTTCATTTTGCTAACTTCAATTCTGCAACCCTAGGTAAAGTTATGCCAGGGTGCAACTTAACTTACTGGGCAAGAATGTGGAATTCCAACATAGGTAAGGTCCTCTATCTCAGGAGAACTGCCAACAAAATACCTCCTCATTTCTGCAAGAGGAGAATGGATGAGTGGCCGCCAAGTATGAATCACCAAACAATGTCTACCAGGGTGCAGGGACAACTGACAGTGACCATAGCCTTCAGTGCGATGTCGCCCCCACCAGTCCACTGATGAGACCTTTAGAAGCAGCTGGGGCCATTTGCGATGTATATCTATATAAATAAATCACCCATTTTAAATGAGAGAGTGATGAAACACACAAATAGTTTGCTTCAAAAAATAAGAACTGTCCTTTAACGAAAGTTTTTTCAGAGATGTATGTGAAAATTGTTTCTTCCATTAGCAAAAAGTGAAAGTTTTTGTCAAAAGAAAAAAAAAAGAGATACAGAAACAGGAATTGGACAGCTAAATAAAGAGGTAAATATTTTTCTACTTAGTAATCAGCAACTAGGAATGACTCAAACAAAAGATGGCATCATGTTTCTATAATTCAATGTAATAAATTTAACTGAATCTTCAAAAAACTTCATAAAATAATTCCAAATCATGAGTGCACTTTGTGTGTTCTGCATTTAATACAAGTTCATGAGCAATTAGTTAAGTACGGGTGAGCAGCAGTTGTTCTTCAATATTAAATTTGCAGCTACAGTAGGTTATTAATTAGCATCATTGGTATATAAGAATTGAATTAATTCAGGCCTAGATCCTGACAAATTTCTAGGTCTGTTGGGCTCAACTAATTGACCTATAAAGAAAGGATGACAAATTATCAAGCTTCTTCTAAACAACAAAATTATATTTATTGCTCTAATGATCTACCTTTATCACACAAATATGCATAGAATTGAAAGGAAAATCCTTTGGGGTAAAACATAAATGCAAAATAAGACTGATTTATCGAATAAATACAATGATAAATGATCATATTTTTGGTGAATCCTGAATTTCATCAATTTGAGCATTGCATTCAATTTATCTAAGTTGGCTGCAGCAGGGGGATATTTAAGCAACCCTAAGATAAATAAATAAAATTTTAAAGAATAGTTGGTTACATAAAATCTTCTTCTTTGGTTTTCAATCCCTCAGGATTGGTTGGCGACAGTCTTCCACCTTTCTCTGTCCTCCGCCATCCTCTTCAATAACATAAAAACTAAATCAACTTTAAAAGAAAAAGTCATTTATTAAACTATTATAACTTGTAAAAATGTATACTTATTTTCCTCATTGCAAAAGAAGGCTAGATTAAGATGGACACAAAAAAAGCAATTTTCGACCTTAGTTTACTTTTCCAAGCCCTGTTACACTATACAGTGGAACCTCGGTTCACGAACTTAATCTGTTCCTGGACCCTGGTCGTGAACCGAATTGGTTGTGAACCGAGACAATTTCTCCCGTTGAAATTAATGTAAATACAATTAATCCGTTCCAGACTCTGAAACTTTGTATTTTTTAAGTGTATTTTTGTTTAGAATGCACGTCAATTACATGTAAAATTAGTTATAAAAAATAAATAAATAATTACATTTTAATACTTTACGTGAATATTATTTAAAATTAAATACTTTACGTAAGTTACCTTCGTTGTGGGGGTGGCGGTCGAGGAGGAGGAGGCTAGAGCTGAGAAGATGAATTCCCTTCCACAGAAACAGCAGACAGGTCTGATTTGGTGGTTTTCTGCACTTTTTTAGGTGGTTCTTCTCCCGATTTATCATCTGCTTTGCGCACAAGAAATCGATCTAAACAGGTTTGTCTTTTTCTTTGTTGC
>KZ308154.1:1219989-1254847 GCA_000376725.2 Ladona fulva | reverse complement strand
GCACATGTGCCGTCGCCATGGCAAAATTACACTAACTAAGGTATGAACTGTTGCCACACCCGCCTTATTCGCCTGATATGGCTCCGTCAGACTTTCATCTCTTCCCTAAGCTGAAAATTTTCCTTGGTGGATGAAGATTCACTTCAAACGAAGACATGATAGCCGAAGTTGACAACTATTTTGCAGGCATGTAGGAACCTCATTTTCGAGATGGGATCAAGGCATTGGAACATCGCTGGACCAAGTGCATTGATCTACTAGGAGACTACATTGAAAAATAAAAAAAGTTTCAGTGGCGAAATTACCTTTTTTCTATTCCGTTCCGAGAACTTTTCAAACCACCCTTGTATAACATAGCCAATTACCTCTCTATAAAACTAAATTTCCTACAAAATGAACTAATAGGGATAATTCCAGAACTCACAAGGACATCACTGATGTAAGCAAAGGTCATACACTAATTGACCAACTATTATCATCTTTATATTAAATTATGTTTAAAATATTAAAACCATATATATAAAACCTAAATCAGATTAGTCAATGATATAACTACCACTTGCAACTAAGTAGTCTTACCTATTTCTGCCTCAATTTCTTCATGATTAACTATTAACTGTGCCTCAAATAAATTTCCAAAATAAACAACATCTTTTCCTTCATGATTCACAGTTGAGCATGAAGTCTGGGTAGTTCCAGTTAATTTTTCTGGATCACTTGCTTTCCAGCCTGCATTAATGTTGGGGAAAATTGTTTAGGTTTTAACATAAATAATAATAGTATAAATTTTGAAGTAAAATGCATGATCAGGGTCATTCTAATCAACTATTCTGCCAGAGATAAGATGTAATTCAAAGCCTTTATTCATAAGTCATTTTACTTGAAATAAGTCAAAATCATCTACCAACAGTATATAAGTGTCACCATATTGAAGTGCATCATTTTTGTCTAAATGATATGTTAAATATAAAAAGTGAATGCTTGAAATATTTACTTAGGCATCCCTTTCAATATATGCCTTAGCCAGTTGCTTTACAGTCTTATCCAATGGCATGATTGCATAAAATAAAGGGTTAAAGATTATATTACCTTTTGGTAGATCAAGAACATAGTGTATAAATAAAGAGCCATAGTCAAAACCCTCTGCCAATGCAATCTCTCCCATTATATGAATCTCAATTAGCCCTGGAGGAGGTATATCAAAGGCTGTACCAATCTCAGCTTGCCGGAGATTCAGGTAATGTTTTGTAAGCTGAAATTAACAGTAAGCATTGCATAAAAATTACATCAAATTTTTATTTTTGATTTAGGATACATGGAATGGTATTTTGTTAAAAATATAACTCAATAAAAGCTGCAAGTAATCACTATTTCTGATCACAAATCAAATTCTGATGCACAAAATGGAAATGTCACACAATTTCAATTCAAAAGGTATTATCATAGTTTTTAATCTCTCATATTGGGCAGCCAGGACCTCATGATCCATACCATTGATATCAGCAGTCAAAATGAAACTACTAAAAAGGAAAAATTAAATTCCTCTTATTTTAAATTCTTTACATATGATGTGCATAAAATCCTGAGGGCCAAGGGAGAAATATTCTATAAAAACTGAAAGAGATGAAACATTTTCTAAGTGTAAGGCTTTGTTTGTGTCTGCAGAATCTGAGCAAAAATAATTTATTTGGAAGCTGAGCCACTCATACTGCAGCATAACTTGCAAATAACAGTGGTAGGTCATGATCTTCTACCTTAACATTCAGTGTCTTACCTTCTACATTCAGTGCCTTTGTGCATATTAATCTCAATGTTATTATGTTAATATCAGTGTCTTTGTGTATGTTAATCTAACTCTAGAGCTGAAGCTTTCAGGTACTGAAGTTAGCTGCAAGCTAGCTAGGAGTTTTTTTAAATTCCTTTTTGCAGTGTTCAAATTTGTAAGCAGCCAATTCTCATAGGAAAATTTTGTATTGGCCTGGCGTCAATCTCAAAACCATAATGGAAAAAAATCTTAGCTATCTACACTATGGAAGAGTATCTACTTACAATATCTTGATTCTCAATTTTATACAATCCCGGGAAGTACTCATAATTAATTTTCAAAAATCCATAAAATGTATTCTTATGGGAAAAAAACAGGAATTTTATGATTGATATCTTGCTTTGTCTGGAGGTTTCCAATTTGGAGCCCATATGGTATAAAAGGTTGAAGTCAATAACCCATGTAGTTTAGGCTGAGAATTCATATGCATAATATACATAGCAATATAATAGACATTGGAGTTCCAACTATGCATATATTTCAATACACGTAAGCTATATAGGTGAAGAATGCCAGCAAGTTAAGAAGATGGGATTTAATATCGAAAAAAGTCATGTCAAAAAATAGGAGAAAATATTTTCTACGTGGCAATTCATGGTAATATATCTATTAATAATATTATTATCAATATAGTGC
This sequence comes from Ladona fulva, assembly GCA_000376725.2. Taxonomy (NCBI): domain Eukaryota; kingdom Metazoa; phylum Arthropoda; class Insecta; order Odonata; family Libellulidae; genus Ladona; species Ladona fulva. The sequence continues at coordinate 1,252,386 of KZ308154.1, read as the reverse complement.
ATGAAAATTACTATATTTCCTTGTACCAGTATGAAATATGGTCAAATATGGCTTTTATTTAAGCCANAAATTCATATCAAACTGTTTGAAAATTGCGGAGTTAATGCTTGACATTATTAAATCCTTACACTACATCATTTTACTAAAAATGCTTTTTATGGCAGATTTATCTTTCCTCAATCAAATTTTACTACTAAGAAATGCTAATTATTAATAATATTATTATCAATATAGTGCATGAAAATTACTATATTTCCTTGTACCAGTATGAAATATGGTCAAATATGGCTTTTATTTAAGCCATAGCTTTCCATTATATGTCAACTGAATAGCCTTTGAGCTTTCCCATAAAGTGTTAATGGGGCATTAATTTCAAGTCAGGTTTAGGTGTTGAGCAAGCACTCAATTTTCCAAACTTGCCTTATTTAACTAAATGTGAAATAATGTGTATATAAGTTTACAGAAAGAGATAATTTTGATGCTGTGCATTCCAAATGCACAAGACTGAGCATAAAGAGAGAGCTAATGAAGTGATAGGTGCAGATGTAAAATGCAAAAAACTAGCTAACAAATGCATGAATACAAGAATGTACATAAGAATGTGAATGCATATTAGCTAAGTGCAGTTTTAGGAATGAAACACTGCAAACCTTTTCTATTATCTCTCTCTCTTTTGAACGCTCTCTTTCACCTGTATTTGATGCATGCTCTATCCAATAATGGTACACAATTCTAGAATCAGAGTCCACCTCAATTTGGTATGGCAAACTCTTTTCCCTTGTAAAGTCAGGAGATATCTGTAGAATGCCATCAGGATAGTAATGCAATGTACAAAGTATGTACTCACGTTTATTCAGCCATTCTCCATCACTAAAACGAATTATATGAAATGATTATGTATAACACATTAAATTATCCTTAGTAATTTCTCTAACAAAACTATGTCAAGAAAGAGAAATTTAACAATAATTTTCAAAAATATTATCACATCAATGGAATGTATATTATTCTTAAAATCTAAAAATATTACCAAAAATTAAACAATTTATGTAAACTGTGAAAGTAAATATAAACTAAAAATACACATGGATACAAAGTAAAGACACTAACCTTTCTCTCACAGTAAGATCAGCCAAAACATACATTGACTGGGGGGTACAGGTCAAAAAATGACTTTCGTTTTTAAAATCGTCTGATGGAGAGTTATTCACAACATTCTTCATAGGCAAATTCACATATAACCTGAAGAGAAATCAATCCATAATTTTAGTACAATAATGGCCAATAAATCAAATGTAATCCTTATGATTGAATAGGTCACCGTTGTAATTTCTTGAATCCTGATCCACGGCGAAGGCGTAAATTATTCATACCATCTTCCAAAAAAGACTTTGCTGCCTTACCCACAATGACTTCTTGGTGTGCCTGAGTGATTATGTATTCATAGTGGTTAGGCAAAATTGCTTCTTTGTGATTCCAAAAAAGTATTTAATGAATTTCAAGTACCTCCTGTGATGAAGAAAAGTCATCTGCATCTGTATGTGAATAAAGTCTATTTCTTGTCCTCTGTTTTTCCAAAATTCTTAGTACTTCCTTATGGTATTTCTGCTCTAATGGTGTGTGACAGTTTGCGAAGAGCTCATAATGTGATAACTCATGAGGACTGGAAGCAGAGACGAAATCTTTAGACTTCGAATGATTCGCAAAAAACCGTAGGCCCATCAAATTTACCTGAAGACTTTTTCCTGCCAAGTAAATACTCTTTCTTCAAATTCATCTTCAACTGGCTGCGTCTTTCCACCTCCACTGTTGCTTTCCGGAAGAGGTATGAATGATGATTTTACCTTCTCTAAACGAACCCTGATATATAAATAATTACACCGTATAGATGTATGCATATCATATTCAATATTAGGATCAATAAGAATCGTAAGATTTACAAGGAAAATATATTAAATTTAAGCATTACCTAATCTTGAGATTCTTGATGGAATTACTGCAACGATATATACCAGTAACGTAATCTGGCTCTTCTTGAAAATTCATTGCCGACGGAGGCTTTCTTCCGATCCCTTCGATCGTTCAGTCAAACCGCGTCTCCCACAACGACGTAAATAAACAGCGGAGGCATTGAAAGCGAGCATTACTAAGGTTGTGATGAAGCGGAGAAAACTACTCAAACATAAACAATGTAATTTCTCTATTATCTTTGCTCGTTATTAATGATTAAGTTACAGTTTTGTTGGTTACTATTTTTTATCTTATGTTTTGCAGTTACTTTAACGATGTTGTTACATTTGCATTAAATTTCCCCATACTCAGAAAGATGTTTCATTATTTAAGTCTTTTCGACATCAATTAATGAAACATTTTTCTCCTTTTAATAATGATTGTGTCTTAACGATACATTACTGGAAGAATTGCTTTGATGCCATTACCTCTGGGGTATAACTTTTATCTTCTCGTCGTTACTATCGCAATGTAATTCTTTCGTTTCTTGTTTGTATTTCGACAAAAATTCATAACTGAGCAATTTGTTTTTATGCGAATAGTGCTAATGATAATCTTCAATAATAAAAAGCTTTGTTGGAAGTACTGAAAGGATGTGTATAGGATCGAACGAGGAAGAGATGGATTGGTATCTATTTAGGGATTTCTCAGTATCTGTAGAAGAAGGAATTATAAATGTGTTTAAATATCTTATGCTGTTCTGTTTTAACCCCAATTTATGTGGTTAATGTAATGTCAATAATTAGAACCCCACCAACAATAACGCAGCAACTTCTGCTACTCAAGCTAAAGAGCCGATAAAGAACTGGCAGAGTTCGTATCTCTAGTCAGGGTACTTTACTTTTCATCGAATGTGTATGGAATTTAATCGATTTCATTAAATATTTTAATTTGTCCAAGATTTTCCGTTTGATTTTCTTCGATTGTTTTCTAACACTAACTTCCATCAGGGAATTGTATTGATACCAAGAGCATATGCTTGTATATTATAGCATTGTAATAATATTATTACAATATACTGATCTCGCTCCTATATTGGAGAGAAATTTCTAATAGTGGTGCAATCCTGAATATTCCAGCAAACATTGAGTGAGGAAAGGTGTATTTATTTTGCACGGTAAAGCTATGCGGCTAAGTCCCAAGGAATGACAAGTGTGAGAAATAGCGGCATGACCGGGACACGAACCCAAATCTCCCAATTTCCGGAGAGGTATTCTAACCACTGAACTATCATGCCGCATCTCTTCTACACTTTTTGGAAGTCCCAGTTGTGTTGCTATTTTTTTCACACTTGCTATTCCTCCAGCAAGCATGTTCTCTCTCGCATAGAAAGTTCATCAGTTACTGGCATTAAAGCATCTTTGAGTTACCCGGGTATCCATTAGTTGGGTTAACTCTTCGCTGGATGTCTACTTGAAACGTTGGCTATATAAACTTTTTAATAGAACTTAATAGTTACATAAAGAAGAATAATCCTATAAATTTAAGAAAGCTACTATAAACAGTANTTAAATTATAACTTTAAAAATTGCTATTCTTCACTATGCAAATTCTGCAGTGTTATTCATCCTATGATAAGAACATGATTACCTTCTGTACAATGCAGATTCTCTTGAGCCACAAGTAATTTCAGGTAAAACATGATTAGTACTGATAAATTGATAAATGAGTTCACTGTAAAGAAAAATAGTATATTGCAACATGGAAAGTTAATGTTAGGTTTTACTTTGATGGCCAATTATGTCAGCCTTGACCTTATTTTTAGTTTTCTTTTTCATAGTTAATTTCTTGCTTGCCTTCTTACTCAGCAATTTATTTGTTTTGTTTTTATTTTTTTTGGATTTTTGCTTGGGCAAATCTTTTGTATTTTTCTCACTTCCCTTTCTTGCTTTACTTTCTAATACATTATTTTCATCTTTACTTTGCCCCTTTTCCTGCTTTTTCTTCAGTTTCAACCTCTTTCTGTAAGACAATCACATGCATAATTAGAAAAAACAAACGTTTTTCTAGACAAGAAAACTATATTTTCATGGGTTACCACACAAACTTACTAGAAAGAAAGGCAGATAAAAATTGGCTATCCAAGAATGGGATGGTGCATTCTAAACAAATTTTTAGTTTGACATTAAAAAAATTTAGGTCTTCCTACCTACAAGGGTTGTTCAATAAGTCCTTAGAAAAACCAAGAGATGGTGCTTGTAGTATCATAAATTGTTTTTTAAGGAAGCATCATTACTCACTAGATAGCTGTTTAAGTCTCAGTTATATCCATGACATAGTTTAATTTTTATTGTCGATTGAAGCAAAAAGCTTTTGTTTATTTAGGAAAATGGAAGAAAGTCCGTTTCAAGCTGTGATTCAACACTTATTTTCAAAAGGCTTAACACCAAAAGAGATCAAAGCTGAGTTGGATGAAGTTCATGGCACATCTGCTCCTGTGTTTGCAACTGTTTACAATTGGGTAAATGAGTTTAAACATGGCTGTTCATCCAGAAAAGTTGAACATCATTTGGGGCCTCCAGTGACAGTAAAAGTGACTCCACCAAAATGGTTGACAAAATCCACTATATGGTTTTGAGTGATCGACAAATCCAAGTGCGCGAAACAGTTGAGGCCACAGGCATATTGCAAGGTACAGTGTTTTCAATTTTGCACGAAAAATTGAGTGTGAAAAAATTCTCAGCCGCGTTTGCTATCAGAAGAAAATAAACGCAATCGTGTGGTTGATTCTGGGGCTATTTTGGCATTTTCTGTTGCAATTCTGATGAATTTCAGCATTGATACATAACTGTGAATGAAACATGGATACACTACTCTCTCCAGAGACAAAGGAACAGTCAAAATGGTGGGTTTCGGAATGCAAAAAGTATTATGCTTCGTTATTGCACTGGCTGAACAAAGAAATCAAGAAAAAACATCCTCATTTGAAAAAGATCCTTTTCCATCAAGACAGTGCACAGGGGCACAGTTTCGATGGCCAAAATTATGGAATTAAGGTTTGAATTATTACAACATCCACGATATTCACCGGATTTGCCCTCCAGTGACTTCTATTTCCTAACATGAAAACATGGCTTGGCAGACAATGGTTCATATCAAACAAGGTCATCGCCCAAACAGATTGAGGACCTTAAAAATCCTACTTTTTGGATGACTTAAAAAAGTTGGAGAAACACTTGGAAAAGTGTATAGGATTAAAAGAAGATTGTTGATTTTTTTTTTAATCTGCACAAAATAATTTGTTTTTCTACCTTTTTCTGAGGACTTATTGAACGACCCTCATTTTTTTTTACTTTTAAGCTCTTTTTTCTTAGTTACAAAATGACACCTCAAGGATACAGAGTCAGGGGTAACCTTGTAATAATTATTAATATTAAAACGCTCCATTAGAGTGAACTTTTTACTATACCACAAAAAAAATGCAATGAAACACAATGCAATTTGAAACACTGTACCTTTTTGTGTGGTATAGTAAAAAGTTCACTCTAATGCAGCGTTTTAATATGACACCTCAAGCTTTGTCTAATCCCTCTATCTCAAGACATTTTATAAAGAAATTTTAACAGGACAGCTTTCTATAACATAATTATAACTCATCATGAAGTCTCACTTTCCAAATTAAGTTGGGAATTTATTAATTCATAGATGTATGCAATCCTATACATGCAAACAAATAAATACCTCATTTTAATAATTCAACAGCTTTCCTATTTTTTAATTATACAGATACTTAATAATATTGCTTTCTAAATAATTCATAAATATGGTGAATTATAGCACAACCCCAGAAATCTTCACCCATGTTGGGTTTAAACCAAAAGAAAAATCTTTAAATTGAATCAAAGCAAAACAGGTAGATATGACACTACTTTCACTAAGCTTTTATTCCTTGCAGTCCTTTAGCAAGGCAATGGTGAGTATCATCAGCAACACAACTGGCAGCCATAGTGTTCATTATATTGAAAGTATCCAACCATTCAATGAGGCTACTTTACAGTAAGCCCCAGAAATTTATCTTTTTAAACATTGCAGCTAGTTAGATTTAAAATGATAGTGAAGATGACTAATCCAAAAACATGAAGAAGACCTAGCATTACTTGCAGAATGACACAACTCTAAATTACATTGCTAGAAGAAGGGAGAATGCACTAGATCATTTAATACAATATGCCCTTGGGTAATAAAAGACTGCTGAAGATGGCACAGACAACAAAGCAAAAACAAAGAGAGTAGATCACCGGAAGGAAAGATGGACAGTAACACCAGATACCTTGTTATATAACAGAATGAAATTCCAGAAGTATGTTAAAGAATAAGAAATAAAATGATCATTATTAATTTATCAGCCAATAAATGGAATAGATATGTTGGTTCATCCCTGATTAGAAGTCATTTAATTAAATATATACCTTTATAAAGTAAAGATAAAATGATTACATACTTCCTGGTTACCATGCAACTTTAAAATATAAGACATAAATTATTAAACTTACAGAAGTTTCTTCTGCCTCTCCAATTCATGAAGAGGTACTGTTGATATCCTGTCCCTTTTTGGTGCCTTCTTTTCTAACTGTTTCCGCACCTCTTTGCTAGCCTTTTTCATACGTAGCATATAATCAGGAACTTCACATCCAGAATCCCTCATAACTTGTGCTATGCTGAAACAGAAACCAGAAGTTACTTAAATGGCAAACAATGTTAGTTTCATTTTGCATTTACCAGTTCATTGATTTCAATGTAAAGAAAAATAGTATATTGCAACATGGAAAGTTAATGTTAGGTTTTACTTTGATGGCCAATTATTATGTAATACAACTAAAGCAATGAAAACAACTCCATTGATTGAGATATCAGTGATGTGAAAGAATGGGCCGAGGATAATTATTTGAAAGTAACAAAACGTAATACATATTTTGCATAAATTTTTGTTATGAATATCTACCATTAACAATAACCTTACGATTGTTTACTGCTTATTTAATATATCTAGTGCATATAGCAAACTTTTTACATCTTTATAACAGTCATTTAGCTCCATTTTTTACCTCTACTCTCCGCCCACAGCTGCATAGGTTTAAGAAATTGGCTGTAGTTTAGTTAATATTACATATAAAAATCTGAAAATTTTGCAGTATATTCTTGGAATGTTTTATTATTTTTTAAAACAAAAAAAATCGATTTTGTTGACGAGATCAACCAGGAGCCCCCTTAATCCCTCATAGAAAGTACCCTTTGTGACCCTCCTCCTATGACTAATGGGGCCAGGATTGGTAATTAATTGATTGGGGATAACTAATTAAAACATTGAGAAAGAAAAGTTATCAAGTACAAATAAAACTTTGAGGAAAAATCAAATTGTTAAATTGAGGATGAACAATTACAAATTTCAAATAAAAGGGCAGATAATCCCCATGCATGCTTTTGCAAGTTAATTGTATGCCAGATAATTAATATTACTCTGCTTGTTAGCTCACCTTCTTAAATTCACAGAATCATCTTCAGTGAAAAATGTAATTGCTTTACCTGGTCTACCAGCACGACCAGTTCTTCCTAAAAAGAAAGATCAAATCTTTCATTAAATTATATCAATAAACAACTAATAGGCTGTCAGTCAAAACTCCATCAAAATTACAAAATACTTACATGCTATTATCAAATAATAAGGAAGTGAAATTTTTCAAATTAATGTAATTATAATTTTCACTTGATTATAGTTTTCATCCTGAGCAAATTTAGTAGAATGCTATTCTTAGACTTAGTAGATTAGCTATTCTTATGCTTAGTAGATTAGCTATTCATTCTACTAAGTTTGCTCAGGATGAAAACTATAATCAAGTGAAAATTATAATATCAGTAAAATATCATCTACATGAAAAGCAACCTTTTCATAGAGTATTCTTCAGACAATTATGTAAGAGATGCTAAAACATGAAAGTTATAATACACACTAAACAGAAGAAGCATTTCTAGTTTTCTCAGATCTGTAACCAAAATATGAAATTCCGATGAGGTTTTAACATAAATTTTTACCTATTCGATGGATATAGCTGATGGCACTGGGTGGAAAGTCATAGTTGATGACCAAATTGACTCCTTTGAAATCTATACCACGTCCCATCAATTCTGTACAAATGAGTATCCATATCTTTCCTATACGAAAACTTTTCACAACATTATCTCTCTGAAATGAAAATGATCCATGAGTCTTATGCAGAAAGAGCAAAGGAAATGATTGCAATGAGCCAATAAATATATTCTGTACCTGAAGTTGCGTTCTGTCTGCATGAATGACATCTACGTTAATACCATCATAAATGAGTTCGTTGAACAACTCCTTGGCTCTTTCTTTTGTTTGAACAAATATTAGGACAGGAGGAGTTAGGCCCTGAAAAAAACAATGAGTTTATCATTAAGAGAAATAAATCTTATCAATAAATCCATACAATAAAAGACCTATCCTTTGTATCTTGATGGTAGAATAGAAGATACCACTGATGGTTGAATTAGTATCTCTGGGGAGTACCTGTAAACTCTTTCTCTCTCTATGATGGTTTAAGGAGTACTCCTCAGAAATATTAGTATCTTAATGGTAGTTGTTCATATCAAACTTACTTTTTTCACTATATCTCGGAAAGCAACTAGTTTTCCAGCTTCATTCCCAACAAAGAGTAGCTGCTGCTCAACAACATCAGCTGCAGTATTCCTAAAATTTTAAATGGAAGACACTAAAATAAAATAAAGGAATAAAATAATGAAGGAATAAACTTAAAATATAGGGATACTTTTTTATAGGTTGAGATAATAATATATTATATGTAATTTTTTACAAAATGCACCACAAAAGAAAGAGTTAAAGACTATAATTTTGACTACTTCTAATTGTAATATTTCTCTCTTAGTTGTAACATTTCCTTCTTACAATTAGGAGTAACATTTACTTTTATCCATTATGATTAACTGCATTATTTTGGCCATTGCTTATGAAACTGTAGTACATACATACATTTATCCTGGATTGAAAGTTGGAAACTTTTGGTGGACACATAATGCTTGGCATATCAAACTTACCGCACTCCAATAGTAACTCCAACCAATCGATGCATATTCTTTCTGCACCAAGAAGCAACAACAGGAGTGTGGGTGGCACTGTACATTGCACGACATATACTTGGATTCTCACAAGAAGTATAAATGACAGCTAACTGATCTCGGAAACCTTTCACACCAGCTTCAAAGAGTTTGTCAGACTCATCAACAATAAGCCATTCCACACTAATACATAAATGAGAAAAAACATTTAATATATGTTGTAAGTTTACTCAAACAGATATGATCACCCAAAAGCTTACAAAATTCATATCAAACTGTTTGAAAATTGCGGAGTTAATGCTTGACATTATTAAATCCTTACACTACATCATTTTACTAAAAATGCTTTTTATGGCAGATTTATCTTTCCTCAATCAAATTTTACTACTAAGAAATGCTAATTATTAATAATATTATGGAATAATATGAACATGATCTTTAGGATTATAAATTGACCAATTATACAAACTATTATTATGATTATACCAATAAAAATAATGCATTTTAACACATTGTTAGAGATAAACCAATTCTTTTACAGTATTCTATACAAAATGAGGAAACACTGAAGCTTCATTAGTACGCAGAAGTTAACTATTATTTTCCCTAGTACTTTTCCAAAGCAGATAATAAGATAACAAAAGTATATTTTTAACATTCAGTGCATATTAGGTTTAATCTGTAAAAGGAATCATAGAAAGGAACTTGAAAATTATTATCTGTATTTAGTTATGGAGATATAAGTAGAGAATTGTCAACTGAATAACAAAACCAAAGAGCAATGACGATAATATTTAGGATAACACTCACTTTTTCAATGAAATTGCCGGCGGATCCTGCTTCAGCAAGTAAACCAATCGATTGGGAGTAGTTATGAGTATATCTAGAATAAAGCAATTTTTAAGGGTTAGACAATTCTTATTATTGACTTGGAAGAAAATAAAAGGTAAAAAGCAAGACTAACAGAACACTTAAAGTTATCAGTAAACAAATTGTTTTGTTATAGTTTTTTGTTTTTAATGGTGAAAATGGAATATCTCAGCCATTGATTGCTATCACCATGATGATAATGATAACCTTTAGTTAACAATTAAGTTAAAGCAATAAAAAATAATCAATATTACCAATAAAGGTAGAGCAAGAGCTTTGCAGGAAAATTATATAGTTTCCGTTCTGATTTCATGTGAATTCAATGAAACCATGAACTCCAATGAAATCAGTGAATTTTATTTTGTTTACTTTGTTAAATTTTAAATTATAACTTTAAAAATTGCTATTCTTCACTATGCAAATTCTGCAGTGTTATTCATCCTATGATAAGAACATGATTACCTTCTGTACAATGCAGATTCTCTTGAGCCACAAGTAATTTCAGGTAAAACATGATTAGTACTGATAAATTGAAAAAAACGATATCTGATGTTAGTAAAACTGCAAGTGAAATAAATAAAATATTTGAAGATAATACTGACCAAACTTTTGAGAAGAATTGGACCCAAACTTCTTAATTGCTTGAGAAATCTTGCTGATTATGTGCACTCTCAATCCTTGGCCTTCAGCTAGTCTTAAACATTCTCTAAAAACAGAGTAGATTAAATAAGAAAAACAAGTATTAGTAACACCTCTTCCACAGTGTTTTCCTCAAAGAAAAAGAGAAAATAGAACTTTATTGTTTTTAGTATTTTCTTTCTATCTCTCACTTATAAAAAGGATAGAAAACTAATTTGTACACAAATAATAACTATTGTGGGTCTCAATACTATTAAATAAAAAAATTAATTACCACTTATATACAGATAGAGAATGAAGTTGTTAGGGAATCTCAGATAAAGATATTTGATAATAAGTTATACACAAAAATGCTGCTCAAACTTATGTAGAGTGTAGTTCTTACAATGTGTAAAATAGAAGTCTCTCTGAATAACAAGGATGTACAAGACATTTCAAGTAAAAATTGATAAGGCAAACTCTAAGAATATACCAGAAGATGTCTTACCTATGAGTCTGCTTGGCCAATTCTCTAGTTGGAGAAACAATAACTGCTCTGAAACCTAGTTTTCTTGGTCCTTTTAGGTGATGTATAATAGGAATGAGAAAAGCAGCTGTTTTACCAGAGCCTGTTGGAGCACAAGCTAATATCTGCCTTCTCTACAAAAAAAGAAACAATATCCTAATTGTTTAAAATCTTGATATACAACCATCCTAAATAATAATAATTCTCCATTAACATCACCTATTCTAAGTGGAAGCTATTCCATCTTAAGAAGAAGAAACTATTATTCAGATGAAAATTTCCCATGCTTTTCTCAATATATTAACAGAAGAGAGTCCACATTATTTTGCACCAGCTTTTCTTAAGAAATTATCATATGGGATATACTCAACATTCGGATTTATTCTACTAATTATTTTAAATCATCTGGAATTCTTCCACACCACTAAGCAACAGAAGTCTTACATTTTAATTAATCAGATAATTTTATTAATGCAAGTTCATGCTTCTAATTTTATTATAAGATTAATTTAATCACCTCTGAGAGTTGTCTCAAGCAACCCAGAATAAAGGGAAAACTTAAAACTATTTGAGCATTTGCAAAGTTAATTAAACATTATCGAAATATATAACAAAATATAATACTATACAAAAGTACAAGCCATACAAAAACATACCAGTCATAAAATGACAAACATACTGTATTAGACAATACAGTATAGGTACGTAAATAAATAAGCATGTTAACCAAAAATAACAGCTCATTCTGACTTAAATGCTGATTTCACATACATGCAAGAGCTACCAGAGTACTCTCATGTCCATGCATTGCCAGTTCAAAGAACAGTGTATGTCCAATACTTGCCTCCATCATGACTGGTATAGCCTGCATTTGGATGGGTGTAGGATACTCATAACCAGCATTCTTTATGTTTTGTAGCAAGTCTTCACTGATGTTATAAGTTTCTACAAGTTCTTCAAAAGTTTCTATCGGCTTCGGTACATCCTTTCCATTCACAGATATCTTTTGCTGATTTCTGAATCGGTTGATCTGGTTAAAATAATGGAAAACTGCTTTTTAAATTAATTGCCACACGGTTCATAAGAATCATACTGCAATCAATTTAATCAGATCACAAGAAAAGTGAAAAATAGGATACCAAAGAAGTTTTGGCTGTAGCTGTTAAAAAGGAATAAGAAGAGTTTTACACGAACTTAATTCGGTAATATTTACCCTTAATTCACACAATTTGGATTTTGCTGAAATCTAATAGCAAGATTATGTTAAGTAAAATTGCCATTATTGTCAAATATTGCTCCGAATGAAGTCAATCAACATGGTGATTTATTTAACTGACTGCTATTATAGCTAAAATATCAAATAACAATACATATAATAGTAACTTACCTGGGTGTTAACCCGAGAAAAAATTACACAAACTATCCATCAGGAAAACATCAAATCTCTATAACTTAAATCTTGATTTAATAGCATACAATAAATGGACAGATCGATAACCTTCATTATTTAAGAGACGGTTTTAAGAGGAAAAATTGGTAGATCTGACGCAAATTAATTAGCTTGGTTTATATTTCGTATGAAACGTTGGTAAATATTTGATAGTGGTTCGACAGCCTTTTTTTTTTCACCCACAGAAATTGCGATTTACCGAAACGTTTACGCGGTTATCCTTCTAATTCGAGAGAGATACCCCAATACTTTGTGAAAAGCTTACCTTCTCTTGGTTCATCTGCGCTTCCTTCTCACTAGAGGATGTCTTTTTCTTTTTCTTCTTTGAAATAGACCCATCTTCTGATACCCGAATAGATCCCAGAATGGTTAATTGGTCCTCGTTTTCGGATTCCTTGACCGTAACTTCATCAGCAACTGGTGAGGGAGATTTCTCTCGCTTGCCCAACAATGGTCCCAAAGTGGGTTTGTTTTTCAATAACTAAGAATAATTAAGAAACACAGAAAATATGTTAGTAACGTGTAAGGCATTTTACATATGACAGATGATTGGAAATTAATGCTCAACTCACGTTACATCTTTGAGCATCGACAAGAAATTTTTGCTTGTTAAACTTAGCTCCAACAGAAATCTTTCTGAAAATGTCTTCAGCATCCATATCCAAATCTATTCGAACTACAGACTGATGAAACGAATGAAAGCATGTACACGATGTACACCGGTATTCACACGTGAGTCCCTAAACATGCTAAACCGCTAAACGTAAACAAAGAACAGTGAACAATCGACCTGCGATTTTACTGCGCTAAGAATTCCGTTTGACTTCTGGAAGAGCCGTTGGCATGAATAATCTCACGTTATCATCAATTTTAAACATTATTTGTTAATTCGTAGTGATTTACGTACAGCAAGTTGATTAGCTATCACTGAGAAATGTCCGCATGAGGTGACATTAGTTTAATAAGTACGCAAAGAAAAATAAAACCGAATGCTATTCGGATTTATTTTTTTATTCGGATTTATTTATATTCGGATGGTATTCGGATGGAAAAATATTCTGCTGAAAGTTAGAAATGTTCTACCTGCGTCTTTATTTTCTATGTAGATTGTAGAAACCTATTGCTTATAGCGCTCGCTGTTGTCTTATTGTTTCTGTATTACGTGATTGCGAGCGTTATATCCGTTATATCCACAAAATTATTGACTGAATTCTGTTGTTGATATTTAGTCGCATGTGCTCATGACATGAAGCTGTCGAAATTTAAGTTCGAAGGTTGGAAAATCTTCGTTGTAACGTAGAGTTTATAAAATCACTCTTTATTATTCTGTTTTAACATGTATATTAAGTTGGAACTCCCTGTTACTGTGTACCAAATATTATTACCGCCTCGAAATGCTAATAGTACTTGATAACTAATTCATTTTAGACTTAACGTTATGAAATCGGCTGTATAGCTAATGGAAGTTTCATTTCCCATTAAACTAATTTTCATTTCTCGTATCTAAACGTTTTAATTTTCTAATGAAATCCCTTGCCTCTTATCACATTATCGACGTATTTAGGCTAATTTTCCAAAAAATATTGACGGGCTCTGTTTTAAATGTGTTAATTTACTACAGAATTGTAGTAATCTTATAAAGGTACCGACTTTGAATATTGGTTGGTATTGTAGTTAACTGTTCCAACTATCTTGAGTTGCCAAGTAGACAATCAGTGCATGATTCACTACCTACTTAATTAAAAAAATACATTACAAAGCTTCAAACAAAAGTAATATTAGAGCCAACATTACATTTTGGCATAACCAACAAAATGGTAATTATTCTGAAATTCACTTTGTATTAATTTGAATGGTCAGAAATTTCTTCAGAGGTTGATATTAAGATATACGTCCTTACCATGGATATATTAATTTAATTTCTAGCAGATCCATGGGTGAAATTCCAATCGTTTAACTTCCTTGTTGATTCATGATATCATCAATGATTGTTCAAAAATTCAGGATGAATGAAAAATGCGATGATATACATTCAACAATAATTTAATCGCTTGAATTCATGTAAAAAGACAAATGCAATGTTATAAATAATAATAAATAAACTTTGAAAACATTCCACAATTATTAAATAGTATAAAAACTTTCCTCCAGACCTATGGAATACTGCTTTGAAAACAATGGTACATAACAATTTATAGGTAAAAAGGAGGATTAATACAGATCACTTCCCCCAGAGATGTCTTTGAAAAGAAGAATACTGCCAAATTGTCTTGATCAGGATTGTTAATAAATATAAGGTGAAAATACATCTAAAGCCTAAGTAACAATAATTATGAACATTCAAATGCCCACTTTTTGACTACTTTAGAAAAGTATTAAAATTTTTTGACCAGATTTTTTAAAGTAACATTTTTGGCAACATAGCATTAACAGGAAGAATGATAATCACAGACACTTTCATAGACATGAACACATTAATTAGTGATGGATGCTGAATCCTGAAACCTCACAATCCTGGAGATGATAAAAGAAAAACTAGAGCTAATTCAAGGGTAACATTGCCACCAATTTACAGCAATATCTCTAAAACCACAAACGTACTTTGTTAAAAGTTAATAAAAATCCTTCATCCAAATCCAACTTTGTATAATGATTAAGAGAAAAACAGGTGCAAGGCAAATTCAGCATAAAATTTTCTTAAAAATTCAATGGTTAAAAAACTAGACAATACTATTGTGATGGACCTTCATATCAATTGTAGGCAAAGACAAAAAGGTCTTGCTACATGGTTCTTGGTACCCTTCATAGCAAATATATAATCATATATGTACAAAGAATTCCTCTAAAGTTTCATTCGTATCCAATAAATTCGTACTACTCAATCTGCTATTTTAACATCCTTTCTTCATACATATTTATCTTTGAAAAAGTATGCGTCACTTCAGAAACCTTTACAGAACTAAGCCTACATATGCATTTGAGCATTTTTCTTTAAAGGCCACCTCCACTCCTCTCCACGCTAATCTTTCCTCTCAGTCTTTCTTTCTCCACATGCTCCTCTTCCATTTCTGCCATTCTTGCAAAGCGAGAGTGAGACAAATGTCCAGACTTGATTGCAGACATCATCTGAAACAAAAAATAATATTTTAACAACCTCCAAAACCACAAGGAAGAGTAAGAATTGTCTCACTAAATTAAAATCACTCAACCTCAATTTACAGCAAAAGCAATGAATAATCAGATCTTAAAGAAGTTTCATGATAAAATCAAATGATTTTTTTTAACTAAAATTTTAGATAAACATCATGCAAAATCATCAATACCATACTAAATGAGGAAAAGAATATTCATGACTAATAATTACCAGACAATATACAATGAATCAAAATATGATATCCTATGAGTTATAAGGTATAAATTCAGTAACAAACATTTTAAATTTAAACAGCCCAGTAGATACCACCCATCCATTCAAAAGATTCCTAAATAAAGCTCTGGCAAGAAGCTACAGTTGTCTAACTTTTGTACTTGAGAATTTGTGAAGGCTTATCACAGATATTTGCATTAATGTTAAATAAAAATGTTGCACAATTTTAAATTTGTTAGATACAATCCCAAACAAGGTCAAACTTGACTACAGAAACTATTTGAACATCCCTAGTACAGTCATTGACAAAATCTCACATGAAGGAGTCACGGGAATTGCATGAAACGCTAATTGTTACAACTTTTGCAGCCAGGCATTATCCTGTTGGAAAAAGACCTCCTGGAGGCCCTGCCATGTGTGGCAGCACATGAGGCAGCAGAACATCCTGCACATTTTAATGTGCAATTACAGTCCCATGATCACTACTTGGTGTGACTGACTGTCATATTTAATGGACCCCAGACATGAAAAAGGGGGCAGTATGTCATACCACACCAAATGTAAAATTTAGGTGCTCGCGGTGAGGTCTTCAGACATGAACACGACCATAGTCAGCACATAATCAGAACTTTGATTTGTCACTAAAAACAACTCCATTCCAGTCTGTAGCAGTCCAAGTAGTTTACTCATTAAACCACAGCAATTGGAGGGGACCATGAGTGGATGTCAATGGCAGGACACATGTGTACCGTGAGACCAAATAATCCTTAGGCTAGGTTCCTCAAAATGGTTCATGCCCTGTAACAATAGTGCTTCCAGTGTCTGGATGGCAGACAACGAGAATGCTGGATCTGCTTGAGTTTGTCAGAGAATTTGGCCATCTTCCTTCCTGGTGGTCAGTCAAGGGCACCCTGTCATAAGTGTGCCTTCTTGTATCCACTGGTCCTAAAATGTCCCAGTAGTCCAGTCTACAGTAGATAAGCCTCCCTGGTGGCTATCTGTCCATCTAGCTTCTTGCATTCCAAATATGAAAACCCCATCAAACTCTGTTAACCGGATAAAATCTCTTGGGTGGCATTGCAGAGACATGTGGATAGGTCAATGAGTTTTCTGTAACCAGAAACAATGTTCCACTACATTTAGGTAACCTCTGCAAGCCCTCTTATAGGCTAGGGTAAATAGCATGTTCATGGTCTATGGTGGCTTGCTAGACTGTTCACCTAATCTAAGGACTACGCACTAATACGATAATCAATTGACTATCGACCTGATATTTAACTGTATACTGTTTTCACAGCAAAACCATAACTCCTTCTTGGTGTGTGATTAGTTTTTGTTAATGAATGTAAATATGTGTTCCTTCATATGCACATATGAACCATATCAATATCAGCTTCATAGATATTTCCAAAGAGTATGCCGATGCCCAAAAGCATATAAGGTTGATAAAGATATATGATCTTATAACAAAGTGAACAATTATTGAGTCATACAGCCATTTATGAAGCATTAAAGTAATAATCTTTCAAAGTTATTTTATCTCAACAAGGTGATCAATTCATCAAAACAGCCCAGGAAAATACTATTAAAATGTTTGAAAATCTTTTTCTCATATCACACAAGATTTCAGCAATTTTTAAGCAGTTTTCACTTTACACCACTCTAAAAGGACAAGTAACTTGATTTTTAAAAATTAAATTTTATTTAACCTTAAAGGATCATTCATAAAGCATAAGGGATAAAATACTTCCTGGGCTTTAGATGTTTTTCAATGCCATTGAGAAGCTATTTCTTTCATGATCAAATATTATATACCAAATTAGAGTAATCATGGAAAGAAAAGTCAAACATCATACATTACTCATCTATTTACGAGGAATAAAATAAGACTAAGTCCAAACATATAGATCATTTTTCATAAGTGGTTTGCCTATTTGCTAAATTTACTAAAGTATAGTAAATGTTGAACAGTAGAATTAAAAACAGGTCCTTTGGATCTTATCTAAAATTAAATGTCAAGCAATTCTTTTTTTTATATGGAATAATTCATTGTTATGTTAATTTTTCCCATATTATGGAAAAATCAAGCACTGTTTTTGAAATATACTACACAGAAAACATATCAGGCCAAGAGGAAATATTGAAAGTCTGCCTGCTGAAGTTGACTAGAGTGTTGAATTAATAGTGTGTCAGCATTCTGAAAAATAATTGGGCAAAAAGGTATACATGTTGGTAAAAGGGGTAAAATGTTTTAACCCTTTTGCTGCGTATTTGGATTAGATGCAGCTTTAGGACTATGAACAACAAATCGACCTTAGCTGGCTGTCACAGAGAAAGGGTTAAATACTCATGAATTCTTACAAACTTTAGAACAGAACAATGATGATGAATTATACATAATAATAAAATTATCAGTAAACTGCTATGATGGTCTATATTTAAAATGAAATGTTTCAAATTAACTACTTTATTGCAACAATGAAAATGACACTGATACTTAAAAACTGAATTTTTTTAAATATAAAAACATTTGTTGAGAATTCAAGTTTTACTAAATAGAAATTTTGATACTTCCACAGTTCCTGATTTAATTTCACCAATTTAGGAGGTAAAGTTAACAAAAAGTGGCCATTTGGAATATAGTAATATGTGAACACCCTTCCTCTACATATCATTATGTTAAGGAAGATCTTTACCATTATAAATCGTTTTATACGTTAAAATTCCTCTTGTATCACTAAATAAATGATAGAATTTTTCTATACCTGTAAATATTCATCAAGCTCCACCTGACCATTCATGTTTGTGTCCAGTTCACGTAGAATCTCATGCAGCTGCTCTCCGGTAACTTTCTCTCCAAATCTCTATTCATTGAAAGGTTATGTATGGAAGGGGTATTTGGTTATGGAGGATGAGGTTATTATATTATACGGAAGGAATATTGTGTGAGATAGGTTCAAGGATTATGGAGAAGACAATAAAAATAAAGAAAAAATTATCAATCAGATATTTGAGAAAGAAATTGCAAGAGTATATTAAAAGAAAGCTGGATGTGAGTAGAAACCAAAACAATTATCAATACTATGAAAATTAAGGAGAGCTACCAGAAAAATAAGAAAACTTAACCCTCAAAAGTTTTCCAAAGTCCTCACATTTTCAGATATGATCTAATTTACTATAGTTTCACAGTGATAAATAATGATAAAATTGGAGATTTAACAATTAAATGAGATCTTAAAGCTATGTGATTCACAGATAACACGAAAATTAACAACATATTTGAAAAATACTTACCTGTTAGAATACCTACAAAGCTCTATATGAATGAAAGTATTGCTGAGTTCATAACGTGGTCTCTGAGAATTTATTTTCAATTTAAGAATTAATTTAATTAAGTACTAATGAATTCAGATTATATTTCCTCACCTGCAAATAATCTTCTAACTGTACCTGAGATGGATCACCAAAGAATTGGTGTAATTCTACAAGTAGATCATCATCACTCAATGGTTCTTTAGTCACCGCCTTTAGGAATGACATCCAGATTTATATTTTCCTGTCTTAAATGAATATTATACTAGAACAATGGCTGATTCTTTTGAGAAATAATTTAGCTACAAAAAAAAGGGAAAATAATGCCTAGATATTTAACTGAAGAGTATAACATATTTTAGATTCAAAGAGAGGTACTATCCTCCATTATGATAAAACAGAGAAGTTAGTAAACAATAAGAGGGCTAATTTGAGAAAAATCTTCGATTAGTAAAACTGAATCTCTAAATGAAAAATCCACTAAGTAAAATTTAGTATCCTCAAGCCAAAACTTAGTAAGTCCTTAATAAATGCCATTGCTTTTTTAAAAGTTCTACATCTCATACGATTAAATTACTATCATATCCTACATCTTTCATCTTACATTTCTAACAGAAAGGTACACAATACTTGGAAGCATTCAAAAATATTCTCCATGTAGAACCCATTTTAAGAGGATAAAAATGTGAAGGGATAATTTAAGCTTAGTTCTAAAACCACTTACTAAACTTTGAGATTAAGCAAAAAGCTCTAAGTTATAATTTAAACTCAGAAGAATGCTTTAGTCATAAGAGAGTTATGGAGATTGCTCACTACTCAATCATTCCACTTTTATTTTGGTACTTTCATTCTTGTTCCAATACCTAAATAATTGTAATTGACAGTGTAACTTTATAAATGTATGGGTATTAATTCTACAAAAAGATTCTTCAATGCATAATGTTAATTGCTGAAGGAAAATGCCTACATCTGCTCTCAGGCTATCCCTAGGACAGTCTGATCCCTACGTCCTCAGGCTACACATAAAGACTCTAGAGAGATATTAAAAGCAAATTTACCAAATGATAGTTTAAGATTAACTAAATGTGAACATAAATTCATTAGTTAACACATTCGTTAGATTCACAACTTCCCCAGGGCCTAATTGTCAGTAACTGTGAGGATTTGCAGTATTCTAATTTATGCAAGGTTACAATTGAAAAGATCTGAAGATCTTGATCTCAAATAATATAGATAATGGATGGACAGGTAAAATAAAATATCAAATTGGATACTCCATACCTCCATGCTTCTTCTGATATCATTAATTGAAACATAGCCTTTCCTTTCTTGGTCAATTGCCTGGAATCTTTTGCGGTAAGTCTGTACTTCTTCTTTTGTTAAGTTAATGGGTATGCGATCTTGACTGGCTCTATTGACATTATGGCCCATTTCAGTATTCAAGAAATGTATAGCTTTTTCATGTTGCAACTGAAAGAGAATGTCAGGAAATATTTAATTAAGACAGTTGTCAAAAAAAATAAGCAATGCTTCAGCATAAAAATATGGCAAGAGCAAAGTTCATCATGATTATGAAAGAAGAATAAAATTCCACATAAACAAAGTTTATAATAAATCTAAGGCAAATAAATATTTTTATTTATTTCTTAAAAGGTTTTAAAACATGAGAGTAAAATTTTAAGATAAAACTAAAATCATGCCAATATATTATAATATAATTTTATTTATAAGCTGGCATATGATAGTCAAAGACTCAAATTAATGGAAGAAAGTTGTGATAACTTGAGTATGGCAAGGAAAATTTTAATGCACAATTAAGAGATAAATGGGGGAAGATGATTCAAAATTCTAATGGCATCAATGATACAACTAAATCTATTATTACTAAGAATGAAGAAATTTACCAATACTGTTCAAATTGGTACCAATGAAATTTAACCTACCTTTTTCTCTTTTTCACTCCATTTGAGTTCCTCAGCTAAAATGTCAATGATTCCAGGAAGAGCTTCCTGAGCTGCTTGCACATTCAAGAAGGCAAGTCGGAGACGTCTGGCAATTACATCCACAGCTGTGCAAGCATATTCCTTTACAGCATATCGAACCTATTCAACAACAAATATTCCACACAATTACAGTTTATAAATAAGCCCAAAAGATATTAAAATTAAGTCATACTAAGAAAATTCCAAATAAAAATAACCATTTAATGGTAAGTTGACCTTTTCCTTGAATAAGACTGTCTTAGGTGTAACACTTAATGAAAGCAATCCCAAACTGGTAAATCAATAAGCAAAGAAAAAATTCTTAGCACACTTCTATGTGAGGCACATATAATAAAAAAATCTCCCTGCAAGCAAAATAACAAGTGGAGCAGTGAATTTGAGCAATGATCAGACTACAACTTCTCATTGATTTATCAGGAAGAATAATTTATGGCGCATAAGGCAGTTCAAACTAACCTCTGCATCAATATAAGGAAACTCAGGATGAAGCTTCTTGCCAATGATTGGCCATCTTTTCCCAGTTAATGCAGCAAGTTTTGCAACTGCAAAAGCCCTGTCACCATATGATGTTGAAAGGTGCTGAGCAACCTCACACTCCAATCCAAAATCTTGTACCAATCTTATGTACATAGTGGGGCTCCAGTTGTGTGCTCCTTCCAAAAACAATCCCTCAGTCTGTGACTCCTTATGTACTGGATTTAGGTTACATGCTAGCAAAGAAAACAAATTACTTCAATTAAATAATAAATAGATACAACATCTATTATCATCTTATAGCTGACAACTTAAATATCAACTTCTACAAGGAATAATTGCAAAAAGTACCTTTTATAGCAGCATCAATGGTTTCTGAAGCCATAGAGCGATATGTGGTCCATTTTCCTCCAGCTATTGTTATCAGGCCTCCAGGACTGGCATGCACTATGTGGTTTCGTGCCAATGACTGAGTATCAGCTTTATTTGGGTCAGAAACAAGTGGCCTAATTCCACTCCAAGCTGATAATACATCACCTCGTCTTACTGCCAATTATATGGACAAAATATCTTAAATAACTTAAGAGTTCATTATACATACTGAATATCCTAAAGTGCACTAAATGCTGGAAATAATTCTGAAATTTAACAAAATCGTTAAAATAAAGAAGAGTAACTATTATACTAAATTCCATTTCTGCTAGTTAGGCCCCTTGATTCCCACACAATAATCATTGATAAAAAATTCACTCAAGTTATACAACTTTCTGCAATACTATATTTCCACACAACTCTGTTTATGAAGCCTCCACATATTTTTAGAAACAAGATAAAACACATTTCACAAGTAAAACAGTTAATCATTGTGCATTGCTCTGGAAGCATGGAAGTCACCAGTGTCTGCTACACTACATTTGCAATAAAACTTGTTTTAATAATATTGGTATTTATTTCCTGTAATTTTGATATAAAACCCAATCTTATATTTTAATTGGCACCAGAGAAAAAATTTCAAGTTTTGATCAGCAGTCAAATTGCTAAAAGTTTTCTTCATTCTTTGACTTTTTGTCTCTACTAATTTATTTTATTTGATTTTCAGTCTTAAATGAGAATTGATTTTAACTTAAAAACAGAAAAAACTATAATAAGAATCTGTAAGTATTGGCCCAAATACAGCAGAATTAAATTTTAGAATGAAGTTTGAAATTTGGTCCTTATAAATACTGATAAAAAATGAGAAATAAAGCTCAAATATATAAAATTGGAACTAATATATTTCCTAGTTACTACACAGCAGAACACAACATAGAAAAGATAGGAAAATAAATCTGACCTTCTATGTCTGGGTTTAGATAATGTTTGATCTCATCTAGGATGAATAGGATGTCATCTTCAGTGGGAGCTGGGTGATGAGTGACATCACAAGGGGAGTCTGTGGTTCCTGCAATGGTTTGTTTCTCCCAAGGAAGAAAGAAGATTACTCGCCCATCAGATGTAGCAGGATCCAAGAGACCCATTTGATCAGGACTGTGAGGATCAGATGGATGTATAAAGCCCTTCAGTTTTGATTATTAAAACCATACAATATACCAATCAACTTTGCCAAAATCCTGGTATCATGGAAACGTTCATTTTACATGCAATAATAAGGATACTTTCTTAACAGTTAGAGCAAGAAAGTACAGGCTGAAATTTTCTACTACTGAAAGTTCCATAAGAGAAAATAACTAATAAGTCATGCAAACTGTATAGCTATGAAACTACTTTTAATAACCCAAGTTAAGTTCCAATGCAACCCATATGACCAAATGCTAGGGCTATACATTCAGATATAACTTCTGGGAAAATAAATACTTTAAACAGAAGAATAAAGGACATAAAAAATATCATTCTCCCTGTCGTATAGAAGACTATGAGGTCAAACTTTATTTCAAAAGGTTATGTATATTTGTCAAAGAAGCAATATAAACATTTTGAAATTACTGCCCTATGGTAATATTTAATAGTTACTTTTTTGAATGAATATTTTATAAATCAATATTTATAACAAAAAATCGATAAAGCATTAAAATTAATAATAACAGAGGAAACTGCTGGCTTACAATGAGATATCAATAAGAAAATGTAACAGGAAAGAAAAATATTGTATTTCTGATATTATCTTACGCCTTCTGTCATAATTATAATATATGCTGTATTATTATTGCATAATTATAATATATAAAGATGCTGTCATAATAATTATGACAGCATCTTAAATTTGGTTAAAGAATGTAACACCTGGAATACAGATAAACTTTCCAGCTCATTCACATTAATGATTAGATATAGTTAATAAAAAGGTTCAAGCCCACATTATTTTCATGGAATTAATAAAAATCAGTAACTATATGTGTTAATTTGTTATAGTTCCTTCAGTTAAATTAATAATTTACTTTAAATTTATGAAAATCCTTGGACTGACCAATATCTCAAAATACATGATAATTTTGCTAATCATTTTCAATATTATTCTGGGAGGCAAGATACTTTTTACTGAATAAAGTATTCTTTGTATAAATTAAACTATTTTGTACCATAATAAGGTAATTTTATGAATGATGACTTTGTGTGAGACTACTATCAAAGAGATTTTGGGACAATTTAGTAAATGAGCATTATTTTCCCAGAAATATTTACACTAAAAATTAAACTATGCTTTATTAATCAAGCCTCTGTAAATATTATCCTCCATATTGGTTCCAATAAATCATGCAAACAATGTGTCTAACTAAACTTTATACAACAATGATAAGGTAAGATTGCCATGAAATGAATTGAAACAAAATAAGCTCAAACAAACTTCTAGAAGGTACATCACAAGAATCTTTCCTAATAGCATAATAAAAAACTAAAAAAAACCTTTTGTAAAACAATTCGTGATGAAGCCTCCTCATCAAAGGGAAAATCACCCCTCATATTTGTCATCATCTTGAAACATAAAACCAAATCTCTCCATACACATTCATCAATACCCAAAAACATAGGAAGTTTAATACAAACAAACAATATCATACATTTTAAATAACATCCATTAAAATAGTTACTTGAAACCTAGCATAATAGCAGTCAAGTATTAAAACCTTTTTACCATCGGATGAAATTTCAAATGAACTTACTTCAAAACCAGGAAAGTTCCAAAGTAAAATTCAAGCTAACTTATAAAGCAGGCATTCACTCGCCTGTAGTATCCAGGAAGAACAATGTGCACACCCGCTGATGGTGAACAGATGGTTTTGACCGATGGATCATCCATCTGTCGCAATGAATCGGTGAAAGGACCTGTGGCATTTACGACGCACTTGGCACGTACATCCCATTCTTCCCCAGAAAGCCGATCCTTAACATGAGCACCAACAATCTTAGGTTGACCATTTGGGCCCAATTCCTTCCCCTTGATTAGTGATGTAACTTCCACATGATTAGCCACAGTAGCTCCATGACGAGTGGCTGACAGGGCCAGAGTGATGTTCATGCGTGAATCATTGTGCTGGCCTGCACGGCATTGAAAAGTCTCATAACAAATGGAGACACCATAACACTAGCAGTTTTGGAACAAGGTGATGGTTATATAGGAATATAGACAATGTTACTTATAGCCTAGAAGCAAAATAAGCCCATACATGCACAACATGCTGATCTATTTCATTAATTTACCAGCCATTGAAATTCATGTACAAAATTGATTTACATTGAACATGAGAAGGTGAAAACTGTGAAGAGAGGAGATTCAAACTGTTACATATCAAGATAGAGGAACTGTGAACATTTGAGAGGTTTCTAGAAGAACTTTCTCACAAATACTCTAGTTTATCTTTTGAAGTCTGAGTTCAAATCTGCCCATTGAATTTTCTTCTATATGAAAATTTTTCCATATTCTTGTAAAAAATTACACCTGTGGCATTAAACACTACTCATAGGTATGTAAGGACAAAGTAGTTGAGTAACTTATAATTTTACTTCATCATTTCAAAGAAAATATTTCTCACACTCAAATATTTGAATATATCAGAGAACTTGGACATAAATTAATTTTGAGCCACCAATTCTCTTAGTTTATCTTTCATAGTTATCTACCTGTAGTAACAATTTAGTGTAAATCCAATTATTTTTGCAGTATTAGACACTGTACCTAATAAAACTGTTAAGCTGTTCTTTAATACTCACTTATTTACAGGTCAATTAGTAATTATTAACAGTAATTACTATGAAGAAAACTAAGTACTATGGGGGAAATGTACCTCTAAATAGCTGCCATGTCTGAACTACTTTGTTTAATCTCCATAAATGACGTAAAAGCTTAAAGGCAGAGGTGAGACAGTTGGCAGAGTCAAAGCCAGTTAATAAGAAAATGACTACAGCCACAGCTATGACAGATTCATGCCGCATGTATCCTGTTTTATCATAGACTTCTCTAAATGACCATATTCTCTAAAAGCACATGATTCTTAACTCAAGATAACCCTTCATGCTATCACAGAAAGCCCAATGGTATAATCATGCAGCCCATTTAGATGATTGGAACAGAGTCATATATAAAACAATTCATCATATCCTGAAAAGAATCTTTGACATTTAATAATAAGACCTTGATTTTATTACATTTTTGTACTAGTCAAAACAACCTTGAGATTTGTTCAATTTCCTTCACATTGGAGTCTTGGCTTACNTCACAATCAAGCAATGAGTGGTTAGAGAATATATTTCCTACATATTTTACATTTCAAACTTACTCAAAATAATATTTCAGTGATTTTTTTTACAAAAGTTAAATTTATCACATTTATATTTAACAAGCATTCACGATTTCATTTTAGCCCACATCTGTATTCCTCTTCATAAACAGCAAATTAGTATACTATGAGGATGAAAATCTCATTTACATATTTCTTTCTGACAAATCAGCTCCATCTCAAGTATGCCCTTATATCTACCATTGAGCATACATCCTGATAACCATCACTCTTGAGCCACATTTCTACCCAAATCTAGCTACTAATAATTTTATGTAGAATACTTCCATAATTATGATTAATATGAAAGTTAGAGGAATGAGACATGCACCAGAATATTATTAGTCTTCGACAATTATTATTATAACTATACTTACCATC
Organism: Ladona fulva; assembly: GCA_000376725.2. Classification (NCBI taxonomy): domain Eukaryota; kingdom Metazoa; phylum Arthropoda; class Insecta; order Odonata; family Libellulidae; genus Ladona; species Ladona fulva. Next base: position 1,225,514 of record KZ308154.1, on the reverse strand, counting down.
ATAATAAACTATAGCTCCACACAACTCATCCTTCTTTAACATTGGAAAAAGCTCCAATGCATTCTTCTTTGAAAGATAGTATGAACTCTTCACACATTTTGAACCAGCAACAAGATCATACACTTTGATTCCAAACCAAAAGTATGGAATTTGCCACCAGCTAAATATGTGTAAATGAAATAGGAAAGGAAGATATCAGAGAAATTTACAAATGATAATAAGCAGTTTTACAAGATTTAGTACAAGATATTTACGTGTAAACTGGAAGCATAATAGGTAGTGGGTGTGCAAGATGTGGTGCCACAGTTAATAAGTTTGAGCGTTCACTCAGAGCTTCCTTGACCATTCGGTACTGTTCAAAATCAAGCCGTAGAATGGCTGTTTGTAAATAGCGGACACCTCCATGGATTAACTTGGTGCTGCGACTACTTGTGCCAGAGGCAAAATCGTCTGCTTCGACAAGAGCAGTTTTCAATCCTGGTAGAGTGAGAATGTAGATTTACTCTCTTTATACTCATACAAAAACGCAAAGACCTACTAATAGGTTATACAAACAAAAATTTTGTTCATATTTTCAAATAAATATACTATTATGAAAATAAACTAAACTAAAAGCAAACCTCTAGTTACTGCATCTAAAGCGCAACCACTGCCTGTAGCACCGCCGCCGACGATTAAAATGTCGAAGGAATCCTTCTTCAGCGATTGTAATTGCTCGGCACGAGTTGGGAGATGCCGGGTGGGGCGAACTCTCTTTTTATCGACGGCCGCTTCCGCCGAAACCACATTACCTTTACCATCGTTACTTATAACCCACGTAGTTACATATGCCCCAACTCCTAGACTAAGACCTCCAGCTATGACCTTAGTAAAACGAGTAGCCATGTTGGGCGTTATCTGTTTGAAAGGATGCCAATAGAATTTGAGAAATGCAACTCATTGGAATTGCACAACGTTTATAATTGTTGTAATTATAATTTAGCTGTTAACTTCGTTTATTCGATAATACGTCGAGTTGGAATATTCGTTGGATAATTTTTTAACTGAAATACTAATGTATAATACAGAGCTAGGAAATAGACTATCGTAGTTCAAATCGAATAAACTTTGTAAAGTTAATTTATTGATTCCACTTGCCTTACAGATGCACCCTCTTTTCAAATAAGATGAGACGGCTCTTACTGTTTTTTCATTATACGAGAATCATAGAAGTTCTAGGTGAAACATTAAATTTTCTTCTGCTAGGAAAGGCAGGGTCGAAGGAAAGTAAGGATCGATTGTTTCGATATTCATAGATGCGTTCTTTGTTGCGTAATTGCAACGATTGCAACCGCAACAATCTCGGTCCCTTAACCCTTACCCGCGAAATTTAAATTACCGAATTCAAACTCTCTATTTATACAAATATGAATATCTCAAGATTTCTTCAGTTATTTCTCAGAATTGTTAGCTGTAGGTTTTTAACCAAATATTTATGTTGAAAAAAAAACAAAATTTTAACGAAATAAATTAATAAAATATTTCCGAAAATTTTGATCAGAAAAACCAAATATTATTTTTCATTCCATTCTTTCTTCAAGCTTAAAAGTTAAAATTAAATCTATAGTTTTTAAAATAAATCAAAGGAAAAAAGTAAATTGGAACTACTAATATCAATAGTTTCAGGTGGATAGTAATTCGTGAATTTAATATGTTAAATATCCAAGCTTGAACATAGGCTTCTCTCATCTATTACAGAAGCATCTTTAGTTAACCATGGCCCTTTGAATGGGGTGGGATGGAGAGGAATGAAGTCCAATAACTTCCTACAACAACTAGAATCTTCTTTTGCATTGGCTATAGTTAGGGTATTGCAGAAATTTAAAACACATTCATTACCTTTACTTCCATAATGCTAGATAAAGTGCTCACCTTTTTTGGTTCCCTATAAAATTGTTTATATCAAAACCAAAATCAATCCAAAAAATCACAGTAATCTTGCATCTATAAATTAAAATCATTTGCAACTATTACGAGTGAGATGTCATAAAACTCTCATTAACATAAATAGCTGTTGAGGTGTATATAACTTGCTTCAAGTTCCACAGAACGTTTTCTGAAGTTATTTCCACCTCTACTGTTATGTAATTTTATAATATCGGCAAAATCAATTGATTATATTTATACAAGTATTTCAGCATGTAAACCATTTATCTTACATTGATTTGCCTTTTACTTGCAGACAAAAAAGGAAATAGAGGAATTGTGTGTCTACAACTCCTTCACTCATAATTTTAAGGGGTATACCATTAAATTTTTACCTTGTCATTTTACAATTAGCTAATACTTTATAAGATTTTTTTCTAAAGTCATCATGCCTCCATCATACATCTATTCAGAATAAAGCCTAATATTTTTGGGGCTGATTCAGACATTAAAGTCAATGTAGACTTTATGAGTCTATATAAAGATTTTTATTTTTCATGGATAGTCATGCAAAATTTTATGACCACTTACCTTATATGAATAAATTTTCTTATGCTGTAATCAAATTTTTGAGACCAGAAAAAGTATTTCTGCATATATGAGTATCACAATCAAGCAATGAGTGGTTAGAGAATATATTTCCTACATATTTTACATTTCAAACTTACTCAAAATAATATTTCAGTGATTTTTTTTACAAAAGTTAAATTTATCACATTTATATTTAACAAGCATTCACGATTTCATTTTAGCCCACATCTGTATTCCTCTTCATAAACAGCAAATTAGTATACTATGAGGATGAAAATCTCATTTACATATTTCTTTCTGACAAATCAGCTCCATCTCAAGTATGCCCTTATATCTACCATTGAGCATACATCCTGATAACCATCACTCTTGAGCCACATTTCTACCCAAATCTAGCTACTAATAATTTTATGTAGAATACTTCCATAATTATGATTAATATGAAAGTTAGAGGAATGAGACATGCATATATTCTAGAATACCAATTATTTTTTTTAAATTTAACTGGAAAAATTGTGACAGGAAGTATTCTTTAACTTTACATTGAGCATTCAACTTAAAAACAGAAATGTTGCTATTAAGCTGGATAATTAAAATGAATGCTTATACATTCATGTAATACATTCATTTTTAAAGTCATTTCAACAAAGAAGTTTTCTTTTCATTTAAATTCTCATAACTTTCCAACTAAAGACATTTTTATTATAAAAAATGTGGGATACAAAATAATTGCATGAAAATGAATGTTGGCTATTTCTGTGTCATTATAACTCATATTTTATGTTCTAAAATTTGGCATTCATCTCAACATTCTCAAGTATTCATGCAAAAGCAAAAATGTTGCTCACTTGACAAAAATATTAATTTAGGACTCAGGATATGAGCAAGTAAAAGTTGAAAATACTTTCTTCTCACATGAGCAAAAATTTCATAAAATCCTTGCTGATATGCAGAGCATGTCAATTGTATGATAGGTTCCAAGAGGTAAAGCAATTAGATGCAGAGGATAGATTCATCAACAGGCACTGGAAGATTTTAAATGAAAAACTGAAAGTGGTCAAAATTACTTCTTTTTAATGTGAGGTAAATTTCCATTGTTTTTCATGTACCATATCACGGATATCAGTATTTGTCTTGGCACAAATCAGTATTATGATATATTGGTTGCAGTTTACAATCACAGTTATACAACAAAAATCAAATAAAGGTTTTAAAATTTAAAATTTAGATTCATTCTTTTGGGTTGACTCTATATTACCTGCAAGGGGAAACAAATTAGTCCTCAACACCTCACCAGTGGAGGAAGTTTCTATAAATAACATGTGATCAACAATTTGGAGCTATCATTAAGTATATACATATTTCTGACAATGTAATTTACAGTGATATCACTGGTTAGAAAGCACATATCTTCCTTGTTAGCAACGACATAACTTTTGTCAGATACGACAGAATAATGGAACAAAAATATGGAAAACCAAAACTCAAATTTTTTACCATCTAGAAATGGCTCCCCCAAACTTTTGAATAACCACTTCATAACTATATAAAAAATTTTAATATTCTGAATTTGGAAGTCACATTGTATAAACAGTTTCAAATGTTGGCTAAGTAGCAGTGCAACACTCTATTTTAAACAACAATTGAGGAAATTACAACATTGCACCATCTGTATCTTTTGAGTTAGAAAGCAACTTCTTAGGATGCCAGTCTAAAAATAATACTTAACACATACATCCTCTCATTATTCTAAAAATATTTTACAACAACACTGAATCTTTACTAGTTGGACTTGGAACGTAACTGTTGATTCATGAGCACCTATATCCACCTATGCTTTCATGAAAAAAATTATATTTTCCCACTTAGATGTTTCATGGCCAAAAAAATCCTTTTTTATGATGTTTCGCACAAAAATTGAAGCTTTCACGGCTTCTCTTTCATTTTCTCTAATAAATTTTATTCCTACTAACACTGAGCAATTACAGTCAAGGAAAATCTAATCAACCAACCAGAATATTTAATAACTCCAGGATGAGAGGAATTCAATACAGGTTGCTCCTGGTTGGAAATATCACATACCCTCCCGAATGTATTCTGAATTATAGTAAACTGTTTAGCTGTGAGATTACATGCTATCATAGCTGATACCATGTATGAGCAAGATGTTTGTTGTTTTCAAATTTATTGAAAATCATCTCTTCAAGTTAATATTTTCATTTTAATTATTGTTTTATTCTTGTGTCTCCATCACTTATTTATCAATGTTGACAGAATTTGTTTCTAAATTCTTAAAATCCTTCCTTCACATAGGACTCTTCAGTGCTTCAAATAAACTACTCACTCACACGCACACATTCATAAAAAACAATGCATTCAACAATTTAAATAAAAAATATTGACATGTCTTCTGGCTCGGTTAGGTAATTTTTGTGGGAATTCACCAATTACATGGCCACCCAGCCATACATAACTAGCCATAGTAATTCATTTATGCCATCATTGGCTTTCTCAAGGAGTTATTAACGTAAAAGCTTCCTTGGTACTTGGTTCTCTCCATTCAAATTCATCACAAATTTTAATTTCTCATGGCTCCACTGGAATTTAGACTGATGTTTCTGCACTACTGACACCATTTTGCTTCTTAGATTCACTCAGAAGAATTTCAGTTGAACGATTTGGATCAATCTGGAATATATAATTGTTTTACCACTTAAATTCAATCTAATAGCAACTAATTACATGACCTGATATAAGTATGTGAATTCAGGTCATAAATATTTTTAAAATGTTAGAAAAAAGCACACTTTCCACCAAACAAGAAAAAAGATTTCCAAAATCATAAAAATAGCATTCAAAAACCACCACCAATATCTGCAAGATGGATGCGAAAACAGAAAAGCTTTAAACAAAAACAAATTAAGTAAACAATAACAAAGACCAGAAAGTGTTGAGTTAATTTCAGCTACCAGGGAAAAACCCTAAAAGATATTTTAGATTAAAGAACATCTCAAAGGAACATCTTATAG
>KZ308154.1:1101637-1204817 GCA_000376725.2 Ladona fulva | reverse complement strand
CAATTGTTATAATATATGCATACATTTTAATATAAATATTTTTAAACTGAAGAGAAAATATAAATTCAATCTTATAAATTTTTAAGAGAAGGTCATCTAAAGAAACAAACAAACTAACGAAAAATAGTGAGATATTAAAACTGACTAATGAATACTGATGATAAAAGTGAATACAGGTAATACAGAAGTACTTTGATAATGTTAAACTATATATATTTATTCAGTTTAAGATATATAATGGAAGTTTGCCTCTATGTCCTGGCTCTAAATTGGAGTAAAGTCAACTAAATCATGAAATTTCTCATTCGATCATGCCTATTTAAATAAATGTCAGCCATTTAGCCTGTCATGCAAAATTCTAGAAAGGAAGGTCATCCAGCCTACAAGCAAATGCATTTCATTAAGCATTTAGGATTGAAACAAAAATCGAAGAAATAATTCTATTTCTGTTTATGAAACCTGTCATAACAATAATTTTTTATTATTAACTCAACTTATTTAAAAATGAAAATGAAACTAATATAATACAGAATAAGAGCAAACAATCGTAACATCTACTCAATATTACTGCATTACAATTAGGAAAATTTTAGTCAATTGATACAACAGCAAAACATAGAAAAGTACAAACAAAACTAAAAAGCACACAGAATAGCATTCTTTTAATTAGGAATGAAAGCTAGCTTCACTAGAAAAGAACTACACTTTGCATAATTTAACAGTAAATGTTGACTGAATTTAATCTCAATTAGAAAAATAATACTCATCAATTAGTTAAAAGATTATTTAAAAAGTTAAAAATTATTGCTACCTCACAAGGCTGAAAAATGATACATACAACTTATTTCTTTGAATCTTAATTTTTCTGAAATTCTACTTCTATGGTACTCATTGACAAAATTTAGATACATTATCACAGAGATGAAAAATGTTAATTATGAATCCAAAGCAATGAATACTCAAAGAATTAAATGTGAAAGTTTTATCACCCACATCTTCATCATCTGACTCATCTCTGCCTTTCCTTGACACTCGTCTTTCTTCATCATCATCATCTTCCTCCTTCCACTTAGACATCTCTGGCATGACATCATCCAAAATTTTCAGTTCTCTTTGAGTGAAAAAGAAATCCAAAAGTTTCCTGATTCCTATCATTACCACCAACTGTGATAAAGAAGAATAAATATTATTAATTATACAAGAAAATCTTTTTAATAAATAGTAAATATTCAAGTCACTCATAATAAAGTGGAGGCAAACTGTAATGGATTAAGCATTAGAATTACCTTAGCTTAACATGAGGTTAACCTTGGATGAAGATAAGATTTACTTTAGATAAATATTGAATCTATATTAGGTCAACATTAAAGTAGTAATGAGTATTTCATGGCTAAAATTATAAATACTGCAATAAATTATGTGGAAATAGAAAAAAAAACTTTAACTTACCATTAATGGGAAGAGAATGGATGTTGCACTGAATGATTTAATGACCCAAAGGACAATAAGACAGCCTAACTGAATGATAGTGAACACGTGAACTCGCATCAAGGGCACCTGGCGCAGGAACATGTAGTCTGGCTGATACTTAACAGGCATAAACATGATTAGGATACGGTCAAAGAATTGGAGTCCTTTCAGTGAAGCAACGCCCATGTACAAGAAGACCCCAAAAAGAACAGGCATTGGAATATGACGTAGCATTGGAGTCAGAAACACAGAAAGACCAATCATGATAAAAATCAGAATATGTGTGACTCGTTGCTCCCTACAATAGAAATGCAATCATAAATAACCTCAAAATTAAAATATACTAAATAACTAAAGATTCAATGTATTGAGACAGTTATTTCATTCATTGTCATAGGTTTTAAATCTATAAGGAAAAGGAACACGGCTGTGGTAAGACATCAGAGTTAGATAAAAGCTCCAAATAGCCGTTGTTTGCAAGCAAACTAACCGTTGAAGAATTCCTACCAGCAGGGGTTGGGGTTCTCCATGGTCGCACTTAGCAAGTATTGTTCTCGATACGTATTTCGACAACTAAGTTGCCATCTTTGGGAGAGAAGAATAACTGACTTAACTTTCGGGAGAGAAGAATAACTGACTTAACTTTCGGGAGAGAAGAATAACTGACGGAGCTTTTATCTAACTCTGTTGTCATAGGTTGATAAGTAATTTTATTTTATTTTGGTGTTTCCCCTTTAACTCAGATAATTTAAAAATAGGAACTAATAACTCACCTAACACCAAGGAATTGAGGCTTTTCTCCAGGAGCAGCACATTCAGATTCAAGTTTCAGTGAATTGACATGGTTTATAGAGAGGACAGTTGCTGCCACAAACCAAGGCAGACCCAATGCAGAGCATAACATGATCAAAAGTGCTAATATAAACAGATCCAAATGGTAACCACAACCTTTCTGTAAAATTAAATGCAAGGATCAAGGATGAGCATGATATTCCTTTCCCATGAATTTAAATGGGCAGCCACATATAATATTGAGATGAATATGCAAATTCTAATTTACTTGACTTACTTTGAGTTTGTTTTCTTTGCGGTTGATAATAACAGCTGTGATTTGCTGATCCATGAATATAAGGATGGTAGCAAGCAATGCAGGAACAACAGCAACAACAGCTGTCCAAACTGGATTCCTTCCAAATGGTGAGAAAATAATGAACCAACCTCGGTCTTCAATAGTTGGCAAAAATTTACTTGGTACCTAAATAAAGTTTTTGCAGGTTATTTTGTAGTAATATGTAGCCACAACTATAAATCAATAAAATACAAAACATAATCAAAGTTGTAGAGCTATTTGTAAATGGCGACCAAATAAGGAATAAAATAAGATTTAATGTGGTTTTCATTTTAATAGATTTAGATAACAAATAAGTTTCACTGAAATATAATGTATGAGATGAGTAATGAAGAGGAGAAAGTCTGATATGACATATGATACTACCAAAATGAATTCCACCTACCTCCAATTTAGGAGTGGAAATCCCAACTAAAAAATCCATCATAGACATGGAAAGGATAGCAATGATCACAGCAAAATCACTTATTACACTGCGGACCTAGAGATGATGTGTTATTTCAACAAAAATAAAAAGAGTTAATTCAATTGCGAACAGCTTTTGAAGGTGGCTTTATTGTCACTAGTTTCAATAATCTGAATGGTTAAGATCAGTACCTTGGATGGAAAGAAAAGTGAGTTCTTGAAATCCTTCAGAACAACTGAGATAAGGAATGTACCCAGAAACAAAATAACGGACATTAGAAAAACATCTGGGACATAATGTGGTGTATCACAGCCTGGTCCTATAAGAGTCCCATTGTATTTCTGCATAAGAGATGAAAAAAGACAGTGGTTATAATCTGTATAAAATACACTACTGACAGAAAAAATCATTGCTTTAAGTTTCTTATTTTCAACGAGTAGTGAAAATTCAAGTTTAATGAAAATTCAATTATTTAAATTTTCCTTACACAAAGAGCTAGAAAAATAAATTTATTCAGAATATAAGATTTTGAATCACTTTAAAAGCAAATATTTTTAAATAGTTAATAAATTAAGACTGTGATTCAAACATGTGCAAAATTCTAAAAACAATTGCTTCAAACCATGATTTTTTAACCATTGTTACTCATTAACAAGTTATTATTTTGTAAAGTTAAATTAACTTTTTAAATCAATGTATTCTCGCTATTGGTAACCATCTAAATTGAGAGGGTTTGTAGATTTTAATCTTAATATGAGGTGTACCCAATTAATTGAAGATACTGATAAAGCTTACCGTACAGTTGCCAAGAGTAAGGTCTTGATAATCATCCGATAAATATGTTGTGTTACAGAAACAATCATAATTGAGCACCATGTCTCCATGAGTATTTATTGGATATGTTTTCCCTATGGATAATACATTTTCCACTGCCTAAATGAAAAAGATTTCCAAAAATTGTATCACAAAAGTCATATTTAATTCCCAGCTAAATATCCAACTATAAAACATTTAGAAAATTGAAAAGAAGATTACATATTCTTTTGGTAGATCTACTTACCTTATAGATGAAAATGAAGGCAATCAGAGTTGCAAAATTTTCTTCTGTAAAACGTGTTATATAACAAACACAAGCACTTGCATCTAAAGCCACTAGGATCAACAATATCAGACCTACCCACATGCCTATCCAAAACCGGAAAGCCATGTAATCCCAGTCACTTTTCCTGCAATAAATTTTTCTTTCCTGAGTAACAGAGATTGTTAGAACTTTTTTGCAGCTCATGAATACACTTTTGTAAATTTTAGGCATAATTGCAAAAGTAAGTATTAATTACATAAAAAGAGACCATCAAAATGGTCAAAAGTGAGAGGTTTGAACTGATGATGAGAATTTAATTTTGATTAAATAGTTAGAATGAATTTAGAATCAAGAATACATATACTCACTTGCAAAACTCATATAAGATGGTTTCAAACACTAGCACTGGCCCTGTTGATCCCAAAATAGTTAGAGGCTGTCCAGAAAATAATCCATACCCTAAACCACAAACAAATCCAGAAACAAGAGATTCCATTGCTGCCATATTTCGACCGGTTGCCTCTCCCAAAAGACCACCAAAAGTAATGATTGGAGAGAGACAAGCAAAATAGAGAAAGATCCATGAAGCTACACACTGGAGTGCCAAGGCATCCTTAAAGTCTGACCAGTACCTGTGGCAAAATAAGAAATGATTTTACCTTTTAGCCATAGAAACCATTATGAGCAGAATTGTAATCAAACTTGAAAGAAAAATCTCATGAAAAAGCAAGGCAACAACTTTCACATACCAAGGTATCTTTCTTTTGACATCATTCATCAATCCTCCAAAGAGAACACCTGTTCTGGATAACCCTGATTCCTCTCTTAGCTTCTTCTCATCCTCTTCTTCGTCCCGTATTTCGTCTCTGTTGGGTTTTTCTGGAGGACGTTTTCTTGTGTCCTTCAAAAATAGTAAAGCTATCATTAAAACATCCTATTGAAAAATTCATAACAGTCCATGAATTGGAGTATAAAAACATGAATATGAACATTAAATAATTTTTCAGGGGTTTAGACTGAAAACCTTTTTCTGTTTAGATTTCATCCATCACACAACATCCTTACTGAACATCAGCTAGACTCAGCCATCCTTACTGACCTAATTTAAACAGTACATTTACTAACTTTATATCATGTAAAATTCAAATCACATACAGTGAGCTAAAACTCTGAAAAAATATGATAGTGTCTTTCCAGAAAGTTGACTTTTAGTAGATGTACAACTTTGGCGATATAGATTATGTGAAACAAAAATCAAGATCTTTTGGTGACTATGTATTTATTTATTTATTTAATAGATTCACATGCAGTGGTAGCACCATTTTAGAGTGAATTTCAAACAATACAGTATAACAAATTAACAGTTATACTCAGGGAAACATATATTATAACAAATACACACAACTAACTGATGGAAAAATTTAAAGAGTACAGAATTATTTACATAAACTATATGTTCTTTCTTAAAAGAGAAATTTGCTTTGAACAAAGTGTCATTATTTTTATAGATTAGTTTTAATTTGCCATTATTTGCATCAAATTTTAAAAGGAAATATTTTGCACAGGAACTTGAATACTTTTATACCCAACTGATAGAATGTCTCACCTGAGAAGGGATGGCAGCAGGAGGTTCAATACGAATGCTGGGGTCCCATTCTCCTGGTGGTAAGACAGTGACTGCATCAAGGAATTCGTCAACTGCAGCTAAAATATGATCTCGGTTGCGAGCCTTGTAAGCCACATCATGGAAAACTTCATCAGACATTAGAGTAGCCATGGCTCGACCAATTTCATGAAATCCAAATGATGATCCCTAAGGTAATGAGAACATGTCAATGATAAATCACATAACACTATTTCCTTCAGTTTTAGGCAACTTTGCAATTTTTTAACACAATCGTTGATAAACATTTTTTATTAAACACTGAACTAAAGCTCAAGCTATACCGAGAAACGGATGACAGTTGCTACTTTTCTGACATGATTTCGTGTAAAGTCAGAGCAATAAATATTGTATCAAGTGAAACTGCCTATCGATGGTTGCAGCTCCATGGTACAGAGTAGCAGCCTGCCAATGGATAGCATTGAGTGTGTTAATTAGGCTTATGGCTCATCAGTAACATAATTGTCTTAAGATATGTAGGGAGTGTCCAGATTTTCAGGTTTTCTTGAATTTCTATCACTATTTAAAATGCCCTGATTTTTTCTGGATTTCCAGATAAACCAGTTACTACTTCAAAAATTTTCAGCATTAATTAAATCATTGAGATATTCTATTTTCTCTGAAAAATCAAAAAGCATGATGGTGCTAGTGTAAATCAAGTAAAAGGGGAATGTTAGGCTAAGTAGGACCATGAAGAAAGATATTTTTGTACTTTCATCTACACTGGACATGTTGCATACAATTATCAAATAACCCTCCCTAAAAAATAACTGGGGCATATATTTCTTCTGGTAAATCGCAGGACATTTCATATCTGATTCAGTAAGTATCATGATTATGTACTATTGACCTCTGAAAACCCTAGGTATGAATATATGATTTTCTAACTTTATTTTCTTTCAAAAAGACTATTACGACAATCTCATTCTTTATAACTATAAAAATGGGATGAGAGGAAATGAATGGTAGAAAGAGGAAGAAGAAGGGTATGAATAATATGATTATAGGCATGAATAGTAAGAAGAATGGAAAGAATTCAAATAAAAAAGGGGTTGGTATATTCATAATTGGAGAGGGTAAATGTCTGTGCTTTGGTACAAATAGAAAAATGTTAAGGGATGCAAATAGAAAAAGGAGAAGGAATTTTATGGGTGTCATTTGGATGTCTGTAGAGATGGTTCATTGACAGCTAAAGGGTATACAGCTTAATATTATGACTTACTATGTATGACCATTTAATTTTTTATAATGCCAACATAAATTGTGGTTAGAATAAAACACATTTACAAAATCANTCATTTATGAATCATTTTATTAGAAAATCATAAACTGGAGATAAATTTAATTTAAATTGCTGAAATTTATGCTGGAATTGTTAGAATTTTCCTGTTCTCCAGGATAAATTTTATTTTGAAAATCGATGCTGAATTAGACTTTAAAGAATTATTTTCTGATAGATGATACTTAAAAGTCTTCTAATGTATTTTTGACAGAAGAGTATTCATTAAATTTGGAAACATCCTCATATTAACATTACTCTGAAAAGTTTCTTTGCTACTTCATTCAGTGGTAAAACATACATTGATCTACCAATATCATATGAGCTTACATCTAAGGAAATTATGCTTATTGATTTATTTGCTAATAAAACACATTGTACATGTTTTCTTTTCATCATTGCTGAGGCAATGTTCAAATCTATTGCATGGATCAAAAAATAAGACAAAGAGAATAATTTTGCGAAAGGATTTATATTGCAAGGAGTTCATACATTATCATTTATCAGTGAGGGTAATCTTGGTCTTGATATATTCTAGGGGCCCTGATATTCTACTCCTGACTAAATTTTGGATTGAGTTTTGGATGGAACTTTTAATAAAATGGAAGTAAATCCTACAAAGAAAAGGTGTATAAAGAGAAAGAGGAGTCCCTGAACATATTTCTTTAGCAGTTAATGAAGGTAACACTTTTAAATGTTGCCTGGGTGAATTCAAGGTCATGTCTTGATTTTGAAGTAAACACAAGAACTTTAATCTTAAGGAAGTATTTGGAAAAATGAGAATATCCCTTTAAGTAAACATATTATACTAACTAGTCAGTGATATTTATAGACTTTGAATGTCTTTTTTAGAGAAAGTAACATCTAAAGTCTCTAATGCAGATTCTTTGAAATGCTTGATATTATTTAATAGTAAATTGCAAACGCATTACAAATAATTTGAATTTAATTCTCGATTAATTAAGATTTGTGCAAAGGTAAATCAACAACTTCATGCTAACAATTTTTCCATCTTCCATTACCACAAATACGTAATGAGTGGATTTGGATAATTTGGTTCTGAATAGTTATCTGGGATATAAAATGTCGTAGTTACTATAGTCATTTGGTCTAATGAAAAGAAACAGCACTTAAAATGACCTTAACCTCTACCTTTTATGGAAAAAGCACTGTTCACAAAAATTTTCTCAAGTATCTGTATCCATTAAACTTTCTCTAGATTCTCAATGAGAATCATTTGGCTGAGGGGAGATTTTTAATTCTAAATTAAATATAGCAGTGGTCCTTGATTTGAAATTTTGTTTCACTGACAGAGTTAAAATACACTTATGTTTACATTTTTTGTACATATAGTTTATTACCCTCCTAAAAATTAGAAATCTATGATTAATACTTAATTATACCCATTTGAAGAATAACACATTCATAACCTCAATGCCTGAAAGGAAATTTTACAATACCTAATTTATAGATATATTACTGAGTAATGAATATTATTTAAAGAAATACTGATGGGACAATTCTTAACTCAAAAGTGGGTTTGCAGGATATGACGCTGGGAAGCATACTATTTACACCACACAGATAATATTCTAAAGTAATTACTCAAGAATACCAAACAAGAAGTGACACAAGCAATAACATTTGATTGTGCAAGACAGTTCACCAGACATCAATATATTCTACTTGACATAACGTACATTTAACAGTAATACAAAACATATAAGCTAATGATAAATAGCAAAATAACATCTAAGGTGGATAACATATAATATAGATACACTATTTTTAAATGTTTGGAGTATATTACATATACAGGGCAGTCACCTAATTGAAATGGTTTCACTTATTATCATCAAATGAAAGAAAATAATTTAGGAATGTAAAATAAGAAGCTAGATCATAACATCTTTTTGCCTATATTACCTTTGACTATGTTCCACCAAGATAACATTTTACTTGAGATATTCACCTCAAAATTACTCATATTAACTGGCAATTCCAAAATCTCTTTTTTACAATTGAATTAGATAATAAAAAGGCATTATTAATCTAAAAGTTTGAATTTAATGTTGTCAAAAAGAAGAAGTCAAATCGAGGTTTATTTTATGGGTAATTTTCCAAGAAAATGTCATAGAGAAGAATGTAAAAAATAGTCAAGGTTTTTAGATTTCACAATTATGCCAAATATGAATATCTTCTTTCATGTGCTAAAACAGATTAAATATGGAATTTAAGAGCTTCGACATACTTCTTTCAAAAATTTAAACTACATACTCATTAACTCTTTGGAGTGTTGAATCTTCCTCATGTCAGTTAAGAAAATTTTTGTAAAATCTATGAAGGTTGCTAAAAGGAAATGAGGGAATAAAGCACAATTCTCTTTTCAATTTATGACAAGCAAGAGTTTGGATTATGCTTTTGCTCAATATTGATAGTTTATCAAAAGTATTGATATCTTAATGCTTCCACAAATATCCATTCATTAGATGATTACATTAAAGGATGTGGTAATGACAGATTCTGACATCTACTCACTAATCAGGAAATACTGTAGTACCAGGAATACACAGGTAGATAGGACTTGAACCTGAGATCTCAGTAATGGTAGACTAGCATGATAACCACTGTTCTGTGGAGTGCATTCTGGATTGAAATTACATTAACATTTATGTATGTATGTATTTTGAAACTGTGAAAAACTGAAATATTTTCAACTTATGGATATTTGCACTTCATGGCATTTTCAATAGGTATGTACTTAGAATTTGTTAAGTATCCTTATAGGTTTGAATGATTTTATTGATTATCATATTACCTTTGGGTGAACTTCACCATTCATATCGAATCCAACTGAACTGTGATTACGACATATTGAAGCAGAGCTGGGACTGTGATCAAGACACTCATTCTGAGGACCACCTGTATACAAGAAATTGAAATCATAAAAGGTATTAAGAGCACAACTTTGGTATTGGTTAGAGGTATGCCATGATCAAAACTAAGTTGCCAGTAAATTATGGGCACGGCAAAAATTTCTTCTCAATTGATGATAAATGTAAACATAAGAGAGAAAATAAAAGAGAGTAAATCCTAAATTAAAAGGTAGAATCAAACAGAAAAAANTGAAAGAATACAATACAGCACAATGCTTTCAACACATCACTCTCTTAGAATGAAACTTCTAATGATGTAGCTAACAATACGTGTCACCGATATTTTCCATCCTAACAGAAATTTTTATATAAAGATGCATAGAGAAGTACCTGAATTAAAGATGTAACCCTGCAGAAAACACCTGTGTGAAGGAGGGCGTGAAAAACCTGCTGACAGTAACAACTAAAATTTAAAAGAAGAAGCGAAAATAAGTAAAAGAAAAGTAAAAGGGTTTAGGTGACTTGGCACGATAAGTCGTGCATCTAGGAAAATTTCCAAGGAGAAACGGACATGAAAAAAGTCTTTCTGTCAGACTTTTTTCATGTCCGTTTCTCCTTGGGAATAAAAGAAAAGTGTCAGCAGAAAATGTAACAAATAAATATAATGAAGATTTAAAACTAAAAATGTTATCAAAAGTTAATGAGTCTTAAAAATTTTAGTTTTTAGATTTCTGTAGTTGTAGACATTGCTTTAATGTGAAGGTATATATACAATGCCTATCAAGTGCTAAAAGGGGAACGATGTAAACTTTACCCTAGCATACAAGGAGCATTCTGAAAATCTGTTCTTGACCAATACTAGCAAGCAATCCTAAAATAGGACCTCTGTTTGCACGAATGAAGCATTAAGGAGGCAATCTGACCCAAAACTATTAGCAAATGAGCTTGAAATATTATGATGGGGAAATAAAAGACATATGGAAAAAGCAATCACAGAAGTAAGCGAAGAAGTTACTCAACATGCAGTTGTTTTCACATTTCCTTTAAACTTCAGAGAAAAAGCAGTTGCAATCTTAAGGGAGAATTTCTCATAACAGTTTGGAAGATTCAGCAAACAACCCATGTAACAGAAAGTCAGTAAAGGAAAAAGGGTTTATTTAAAATTACCTTATATTAATGGATAAGAAGTGAAACTGATATGATAAACGATTATTCTGAGGTTATTACCTTCCCCAAGATGGTAAAGTTAAAATTATGTTTATTTGTTGGAATATGAAGCATGTATTGAAAATGAAGAATGATAACTTTTTGACAGACTATCCCCAAGTAATATGCATGAATATTCACTGGTTATAATGAATGAATGAAAATGTTAATGATGCTTTTGAAATATATGGTAACCCCATTTCACCAAATTGTAAGCGATTTGTACATCTAGTTTATCATGACTAGCACATTACTGAATGAGACCCAACAACCAAAGCTGAGTTTAGGTATTTTTGTAGGAATTGCATACGGAAGTAAGAGTGAATACAGGAAGAAGTGGTGAAGATCATGTGAAATAGTGTACCTGGGACCGTCAAATATGGCCCCTTGTGATCACCGATGTCCAGCAGGGCTGTGCTTGGGGAAGGGCAGCTGCTGCTACGACACACTGAGCCTGATGGCACCTTGAGTTGTGATTGGCTTTGCTTTCCTTCTTTAGATCCCTGGAAATCTGATTGCCCATTGCAATGTCAGGAAAATATGAATGATTCCTCCAGCACTTCCATGAACTTATCAACCCAACTTAAGTTATATTGTAGCTGAATTTTGATAAAATTATAACTAAAAACATAAATACACCGGAACTCATCAAACAATAAATTAGTAATTCCAAACATAAATGACAGAAACAATAACATCACAGAAAGTAGTAAATTGAAATAATTTGGGTCATGGTAGACTAATAGATTTTCTAATGGTTATGTCAGGAAACAGGAGTCAATTTTGGCCATCCAATGGAGAACACTATAAATGTTAGAGGAAAGTCAAGAATGTGACTCATTAAAATAAAAGTTTCTAATTAGATATTTTTCACTGTTAACAAGGATGTGAGAAGCACAGTAAAATTTTAAGAGAAAATAAAAAAAAGAATATTCATCAATTTTTACTATTTTTTTATTTAAGTTTTTGAACATTCATCCTTCTCAAAAGATTTATTTACAGATATAATTAGATTTCTATTCATATCAAAATGATATGTACCTCAATCAAAACATTATTAAATAATAAGTGGCTCTTCATGAATTCAAGAGGGTATAGTTGAATAAAGCCATCTGTTACTCATTCTATCACCTATGACAAATAATTAAATTAAAAATATAATCTTGAGCTCTTGAATTCATAATTTAATATTCCAAAGTTAATTTATAGCAGGAGAATCCAAAATATCATGAATATAAATAAAATGAAATATCAGGATGTTTAAAAAATGTAATGCTATTCTGATAGAGGGGTAGTAATAGAGACTTACTAATTCACTGTTTTACTTCATTTTCTGTAAATAAAAGACGAAATTACCTTAATAATGAACAAAAATTCTGACTTCAAAATTTGATGGTTTACATACCTTTAATGTAGAAGGAAAATTAATTTGACTTGCATATTCTTTTGATTTAGATTAAATTAAACACTAATAACTACTGTAAATGTTCCATATCCTAAGATTACAAACAAGTTCCACACCTAATTCCATACACAATTTTAAATACAACTTATTAATTTTTTCCAATATTTTGTGGAAATTTTGTTTACCTGATAAATGAAAATTTTTATAAATAAAATTAGGACAAGGCTTGTCCTATTCTTCTCAATCTTTCAAAGCTTTCCCTTCAATCCAGGATGGAGAAGAAGAAGTTAGGTTTATATTTAAGCTGTATTATGTATGATTTTTTGATACAGAATCTTTTTGATAGATCATAAATCTATTAGATCACATATAATTCTAAGACAACCACAAGAGAATTTTTATTTCACTGGTTAAACCCAGTAGTTCTTAATATCAAAGTATGACCCCAAACTACTCCAGGTTTACAGTCACAGGAACACTGGGACAACACATACACCAAACAATCATGTATGATTTATAAATACAACTTCTAAAAATACATATTTATTATACTATACCATAACATTCACAGAGATTTCAATTCCAAACACAACATTCATCCCTTCAAAATTACAAACTAGTTTGGTGAAACAACCACCTCATAAACAAAATATCATGCTGAGGGGCCAATGATCAGAGTGTTTTGTGATGATTTTTCTAAATTCAGTTATTAACAATGTACCATCTTCCATTACATATGAAATCTATATACCTGGATCCTTGAATTATTTCAAAGGTTTGAAAGAATACAATACAGCACAATGCTTTCAACACATCACTCTCTTAGAATGAAACTTCTAATGATGTAGCTAACAATACGTGTCACCGATATTTTCCATCCTAACAGAAATTTTTATATAAAGATGCATAGAGAAGTACCTGAATTAAAGATGTACTTGAAGGTGACATTTTATCATTTCATGCAAAATAAATATTTAAAGTTATTATTCACAGTAATTCCAAATTAATAGTTAATATTCCCATTTCTTCAGAGTTGATTAAAAGATATTTCACTTATGATATTCTTATAATTTTAAATGTAATTACTGAATTCATCATTTTTCATCAAATGAAACCACTTATTACAAAATATATCATAATTAAAAGATTTTGACATCACAAGAACACAGAAAATCATATAATGGAAAATCTTCCATTTGCACATCCCATTTGACGATATATTACACTGAAAAAGAGCTCATTTTACGTTTAAGAGAATACCTTTACCACAGAAATATCTTGAGCTTGATCCTGATGAAAATAAGTGAGTAGTCATGTTCATTTCAATGAATTATTATTCGTTGAAAAGACAAACACAGAATGGGGCACATTTTCAAGAATTTAGCTCACTTCATTTACTATATCTATTCGATGAATTGATATGAGATGTTCTAATACAAAAATCTGAGCATTTTCAGAAGCAGAGTAAAGAATTTGAAGATTCAAATCCACGATAGTCATTTATTACAAAATACTGCTCACAGTTGTGCCACTGAATATCTAAAATGATGATTCACCCCAGTGAAAAGCAATGTTTAATCAAATTCACTTATACTAATGATGGTGATAAATGTAGATATATGTACTCACTCTTATTTGATGAATGGTTGCGCCCTATTTCCGCCAAAGAGCGAATAATTGGAAGTCGAGACATATTTCCAGATGTTTCCTTGCGACGCTCATGCTGATGCCTGTGGCGTCTCAGGAGGGCATCTCTCACCTGCCATAAAAATTCATTACGTCAGTGAATGATTTTTCGAGGAGGTAAAATCCGATTAAGGACAAGGTGTTGGTCCTCCATACTTGGACTGACAACTAAAACATCCACCTCTCCTAGGACCATAGATGGGAGTTGATTGTCACATAACGCCAATGCGCTTTTAGCATCAATTTCGTGTTTTTTCTTTATCTTAAACGAGTGAACCTCCACTCGGAGTAGTATCATGTACGATTTCTATCAAAGGTAGACCTTCAGACCTTCCCTCCTTGGAGTTCATCAACTCAGCTGTTGGCAATTAGCTAATGTTAACAAAATAACGCACCTCCCAATAATTACAAAAGATGGATTAGTTGATAACTGAAGTTAGCAGCACACTTACAGATAGTGAATATAACTCTTCTAGTAAAAGGGGACGGAGGAAACAGAGGAAGAATAAGGATACTGACGCATCAAGTTTTTTGAGATTTCGAAAGTCTAATAAAAATATCTGAATAAGAATTTAATAAATTACACCGGGTTAATAACATAACAACAAATCTACATACACATATATAGATACGTCTACAATTTTCGAAAATAAATTATAGCTAAAAAAAACTGACAGCAAATTTTTATTTCCAATTTGTCTCGTCACATAAAATTGTGGAAACAGCAGAAAACTTTATTTTCCGCTTTTGTCTTATAAATACAGAAATCGACTGTATCGCGATTTAGTAAAAGCAAATCAATCAGGGGGGAACAAGCCCTCCTCGTATGAGACTGAATTCATAAAAAATACACCTAGAATTAGAATAAAGTATTAATACTAATGCGGGAGATATATTTAAGGAATAACTCAATGTAGCTTGAGTCTGAAACCTGTGGAAAGTTATAGCTAACAGATAGGTCCGCATCAGATAATGAACTGGATCATACGTGAAACATCGCGTGAAATACAAATTTAAAAGTTTCATAGAAAGGAAATATTTTTGGTTAGTCCTTACCTTGTCTTTTGCTGCTTCAGGCAGCATGTTTGCAGCAGACAGGGCATCGATGAGAAGATCAGTGACCTGATCGAGAGATGAAGCCTCCATATCAAGTAGAAGTGCTCCATTGAGGAGAAGACTTCTCAGCTCAAACAAGGAATGAAGGGACAGAGTGGCAACGTGAGGTTTAGACCATCTGTTGCCTCCTTCTTCCACGTCCTCTTCAAACTTAATCCACCTGGGAAAGAGCATTTAAATCGACATCAATAGTTGTGGAAAATAAAGAGATCGGAAAAACGCGTTAAGTAAATTGTTTCATCCATTAGTTAGCAAAGAAGCAAGAAGGTTAAGTAAAAAAGATGTAAAAATAGTTGAAACTGTGCTTTTAGCCGAATATTTTCATTATTGGCTAAGGATACCCGTAAAAGAATACACATGATGAAGTTTTCTTCAATAATGTAACTGTCATTGAACTTTTCTTGACAAGAAAAAACGGGGAAAATAAAGGAATCAATGAGAAATGAACGAGTTACATAAGACAGGAACGTTCTACCACTAATCTACTGTTTTAATTACGATTCTTTTACTCGCAAACTATATCATACTCGCAAATTATATCAAATCGTAAAATTTACTTTCTACCGTACTTTACTTCAATTGCGTATTTCTAAAATCAAATTACCAACGATTAACTGATTGGAATCGCAAACAAAATATTAATATACCACATCATTGGAAATAGGAAAATGGGAATTTGGGGAAATAAAAAAATATTTAACTCAAAGATCAAAGTTCAAATATCGTTGAATTACACTTCATAGCTCCCTTTATACTTGAAAAATATTCCACAGCAACTGCCAGTGTATACGTAAGTACATTATGCACATCAGCAAATGAAGGAGCTATTGAGAAAATAGGTTTACGAAATTTCTATATAAGCTTTGATTAACAATTATTCTAAGTAGATCACGTAAATATGCTCACCTTGCTGTTTCTTTCCATTCCAAAACGTCACCGTCTTCATCTTTGACCAACTCCTCCATCTCCGAAAACAGAGGATGGGGTTCATGTCCAGTGTCATCCCCAGCCTCATCTCCGAGAATGAACTGCACACGTTGGGCGGGTGGTGTGACTGTTGATGGACAATTGCTCAGTATCAAATTATTTTGAAAATACCCCTGGTTTCAGAATCTTCAAAGAAGGTAATCGACGTTAAATGAAAATAATAATAAACGTCTTTATTGGGCGAAATTGAGAGAAAGGGAAAGAAAGGGAGAGATAGTAACAAGATAGGGAGTGGGAAAAGAAGGGTGACAGATGAGTAGAATGTAAATGAAAAAAAGAACAAATAGTGGCTATGCAACTTAGGCCTGCGAAAGATGTTTTATACAAAGTTTTTTGAATGATGATGATGAAGGAGCATTTTGAATTTCAGGCGGGAGTACGTTCCAGAGTCTACAAGCGGTCACATGAAAAGATTTATTATAAGATCCGGTTTTATGTTTAAGAATTTAAAGATTTAGTAACGATCATAGATATTGTTCATAGGGATGAACTGCGAGGAAAGATATTGCCCATAAGGGGAAAAGGGAACACACAAAGTCTACTGAGTACTGGAGGTTGCCACCAAGATCGTTTTCCTATCAGTAGTTAAGCTGACTTAATAAATTTTTACTAGCCTCTTTTGCTTCAGAAAGTTTCCCCAGCTAAGAACCTAACCTGTGGAAATTATTTATCGGATTAGGAAAAGAAAATGCAAAGTTTTCTATTTAGATGTAGCCTCAATAAATAACTAGAGGGATATCAGTCAAATGTAAGCTCAAATCTTGCAAAAAAAAATCGAAAATTTTCACAAGTAAATTAATCCATTATTACTTGAAAATTGTGTTGGAAATCGCAACATGCATTTTCGGCTAATGTTTTGAAGAGAAGAATCTTCTTTTAGAGGCCCCCGGATAGCCAAGTGGGTAACGCGCACGACATTATATATAAGCGGTTTCCGCCTTCATTCCCGGGGCTTACGTGCGAAATAACTTTAGCTGTCGATGCACTTAAAAATACTACAGCAATCTTCCTTTAATTATTATTATTATGAAAATCTCAAGGTTAGGCCCAAGTGGGCCTCTCTTACACCTAACCTCTGAAGTCGTACATGGTACAAAGTTATAGAATTACAGAAAATGATTTACTTAAAAACACAGCAAAAAGTAAATTAAAGAATGACTTGGTGGTCATTTCCCAATCACATTGTTTCCATTTCCCTTATTTTCCTTAGTTTATTATTCTTTTCCACTTGCTTCGAAACAGCTTGAAAGAGGATTAGTACGGAGAACTGCATCATATGAAATAAAACGTTGGTATTTTCACTTTCTTTTTAATTACAAATGGAGTGATTCAATAACTTAATTGTTTAAATAGAAACATTTCGGGGGAAATCAATTCATATAATAGTCAACGGAGGCAACTGAATGGATCGTGAAATATTCTTTCGAGATCTTACGCGTGAAATACAAAAATGCCTAATAGCACGGCCGAGTGTGTTAAACGCCTGAGAACGCAACGTGCACTACACCAAACCAACCGTGCTGCCTAATCTTCAAGGGGCGCCTCGAAAAATTCTTTCCGGAAAATCAAAGAATCCGAAATCATTCCACCTTTCTCATATCATTGCGGTAATGGGTGAAATACGGTCCAGTGTGTATACTATGAACAACGTGGAAAATATGGAAGAGATACTTTAGCGTATTCATTCATAAGTTGGCACCCACTTGGACTCTCAAAATGAGTTCTTGTCCTCCTTTGTAAAATATATAGTTTTAGTTCAATTTAGAAATTGAGAGTCGCGCTCTCTCCACTAAAAACCAAATTTATTTTACAAAAATTCTAAGTCAAAACAGGCAGGTCCTAAAAAATAATATTCATTGGATATCTTTACTCCCGTAAGTTAAATAGATGTTAGTTTATCACTCCTAGCAGCTCGGGATTCAGTATCATGCTATCGAATGAGGATACACATATAAAATATTTTTCTGTAGAATGTATGTCGTAAAGAGAGCTGTACTCAGAAGGGATAAAAGTAAATGAATCCTGGAAAGTCCTATTCAGATGAACTGGTGGCTGCAAATGCCGACTCATATAGTTTGTTACGGCTGAAATTCTTTGTCTGCTTCTTCCATATTGACCTCCGGAGTAAAATTTTATTTTCAGCTCGAGGAGCTTCTCCTACAATAATTTTATAAACAGAATTCACGCAAACTTACTAGAAAAACATGGTTTCACGCAACAGGAATTGTTTGGTTTCATACGATCTATTTCTTCCTCAATCCCCAATGTTTAAACAGTCAGAAAATGATCCTTCGTGAATTCCAATAAGCCACTACTTTCATATTTTCATAAAGCTTTCGGTTTTGAACGATAACGAATCAATACATTCGCAACTTTATTTTTCATCTGAGCCTAATGTACTGGTCAACAAGAAATCTCAAATAGGCCGAAATTAAAATTTAAGTGATGTATAAGGTAATGATACCGGGGATTTCCAAATTTGATTACACGGATGGTAAGTAAATTACCGCAATCCAATTACTGGATCGCCCTACTTACCATATAAGCTGATAAGTCGAACCAACAGGTTGGGAGGAGACGGGACGAAACTGTAAGTTTCATATGAGAAAGGCTAACATGGTCTGTCGAAAGACTTTAAATATCTCAATATTTCGGGAGATTTCCTGAGTTTCTATGGCATCAAATTTAATTAATACCTCATGGATTATCAGTAAAATTGTTTCGTGTTAAAGGTATAGCCTGATACCATACCAATCCTAACAGATGGTAGCCATTTCTATCCAATATAGGCACAAAAAATATCGGTCTCTATCGGTCTAAATCCTAAGCTATTATTGCTTACAATATGTTGATAACTCTTTAACAGCGCTGTTTTCGAAGACAAATTTTGAAATATTTACGTTTTTCTGATTTTTTTGTTACTCTGCCAAAGGAAGCACAAAAATTACTTACAAAGAATCGGCATACTATTTCAGGAGTTTTTCATTTTTTAGTCTTTTATTTTGATGATAACAACAAGATTAAGCAAATCATTATAAAATATCTATATAAACATCACTATAAAATCCCACTTACAAATTTTATCGAACTAAAATAATTTATCTCTTGAGCAAGGCCTTCTGTCTCCCAAATTGTGCCAGAAAATGTATTTTCGCTGTGACGTACGTATAAGCTAATTTTTATTTAAAAATTCGAATTTTACTTTCAAATTCCACACTCGGATTGTTTCTATATTTCTATGTTCTGGCCGTATATACAGCCGGTATCACTCTCTTTGCGAGTGTTTTCCGGGCAGGAACTTTCTTCTTCGATTATCTTCGGTGGTGGTTTTTACTTCCAAAACAATACAATGAAATACATTCATCTGCTAATTTCAATGCTTCAAATATTGGATGCACTAAAATGCCGTAGGAGGGTAAGTGGAAGAGAGGCCAAGTCGGGCCAAACCTCCCTTGTCAAATGGTTAAATCAATCGTTACTCCAGAAAAACCTCAAGAGAAGAATGACATTTTTGAAAGCGAGATATATGTCAATGAAGTTCAGCCTTGTGAATATATGATACTAACTTGGCCTGTCATCCTCTTCGCTGCTATCTTTCGATCCCTTGTGATGACGGTGATGTCTCCTGTGATGGGAGCGCCTCCGTTGGCCTGGGAGGTGGACGCCTACGTAGACGGTATGAGCTCGATGTCCTGTCAAAATGAAGAGAATAGGATTAATTAAGGAGAAAATAAACACTTAATTTACTATCAAGCCATATTTTTTTCATCAGCACTGTTATTTATTCTCTATTTTATTATATTTATTCCTTTATTTTATTCTCGTCTATTTTTATTTCGATGCATAAACAGATAAGTGACAATCAACTCATACATGTTAGCTCCAACATCGCCAACATTCGAAGAGATGAGGAAAGATTGCAACCCAAACTACAAAAATTAAAACCAAATAACAAATTATTCAAGGGTTAGAGGCGCGGCGAAACATTTTGCTAGAGTTAATGCTTCATTCATTCCTTTAAAGGGTTGAAAACACAAAAAGAAAAGGCTATTGCGAAAATAATTAATAATAAGTAATAATTTCAATATGTTTTGGTATCACTCAAGTATAAATTCATGTACGATATTTATAGATCATGTATAAAATTGTTAAGACAATGCGAAGCGGCTTTAATTAAAGCCTCCGAAGACCACGGATGCAAGTTTCGGATAACAACGCCTTTCCACAAATATTGGCTTCCATTATTCGTTACCTTCTTGATAATTTTTTCTCATTCGATGACGAAAACCTACTTAAAGCTCTACCGAAATCGAGCGACTCAAGGTTAGTATCGATGCTGGATACTTCGCAGCACGATTAAGCCTTTATGAAAAATTCCCGTAGAAAGTACGACGAGGGTTTCACAATAAAGAATACAATTTAAAACGAGAAGGAATCTACACAGTAGACTTTCAACGAGGCTTTCGGGAGCCGGGGATTCACCGATACGCGAAATTTTAGCCGGGGAATCGAGAAAGGACATCGTGGCTTGTTGGCAGATGGAGGAACCGTTTCCAATTCTTAAATATACACCCACACACGATCACTCGAGATCCTCCTGACTCACCTATTTCGGCGGCAGAAGATATGGAGGGGAGCCAAGTACGGATATAGGCTCGCGGTGGGAGAATGTTTTGCTGAAGGGGTGGAATTAAAGAGCAAGAGAGAAGCGGATGTGAATGGTACGTTCAAAATTGGAATCTACTTCTCTACGGAATTTTAGAGTCCGTTTCAACTGAACTGACTTTAAAAAATTGGTAAATATTTATCCTTGCATATTTTGAAACTTGAGTATTGAAAAACATAAAACTGTACAATTTCGCTAATGTTGTGATATATAATAGGAATTCTAGCGGTAGGGACATATATAAGGAGGGTTAGGGGAGAGGGTATATCACTCAAATATATTTTTTTTACCACTTGATCCACCCGTCTGTTAATAATTCGCTCGTATACAACTTCTACAAGTATAAAATGTAACGTTGGAGATTTTAAATTTATTTATTCACTTTCATGAAAACTTCTATTTTCTGCTGATGCTCGCGTAGAAAATATTTATAGAGAAATGTTTGATTTAGGCCCATGAGCCAAATTCCGAGCCTGCTTGATTTTTATTGGCCCTCCTTAAGCCACTCACAAGTCTAGTTACATCCCTGCATTGTGGAGCCTAATCGGTGTAATGGAAAACGGATGAAATGTACTTTGTAGAGCACTGCATTTATGAATGTATCGATGAAATCAATATGCCTCCTACCTCAAGTTTTAAAAGAAAATGGCAGTATCTTGGGGAATATAAAGTTCCAGCATATTCTGTGGGTATCCTAATTTATAAAACGTATAATTTGTAATTTCCTGAAAAGCAGCATTTTTTGGAGATGGAAGCAACGTTGAAAGATATCTTTAGGATAGATGCATAAAATGATGATTAAAAGGAGTAAATCTACATTATGAGTTGGAATAAAAATCAATAAAAAACTTACGTCATAACCTCACTGGGTTAAGCTTTTTATATTTACAGAGAGGCGCAGATAGGGTTTAGAATAACTTTTTCCCTAGATAAAATGGGAAGACACTGCACGTTATTGGGAAAAAACAATAAGGTCTTCAGTACTATAGCGAAACTATTAACATTAATGAAATTTATATGTACCCTCGGCAATTACTACCAGCTCGTGCTGCCCTACAACACACCTTTCCAATCTATTGCAATTACTCTCAGTTCGATCATAACATTCACACATACGTATTATAGAGCTGATTTAATTATTTGTATCCTGAACAGTTTCTAGCTTACTCACAGGTCAGGTCTAAATTTTAACAGGGGTTACAAACTCTGTAGGAATGAATCAATTACAATATCTGACTATTGACTGCTATGACACGATGAAAATTTAGGTCCACTAATACAAAGGCTGTTCAGATCAAATCATGGAGATGCAGAATAAACACTTTTACCATTACCACAGAATTATTTATTTTACGACCATGGTTTCGACCCTTCGGGTCATCTTCAGGTGAAGATGACCCGAAGGGTCGAAACCATGGTCGTAAAATAAATAATTCTGTGGTAATGGTAAAAGTGTTTATTCTGCATCTTTATTATGGAGAACTACCACAAGGTTGAGCCAGACTTAGTTAATTTAATTAAATCATGGATTTAAAAACATGTAGCAGTCGGTCACTGAGGGGTAGGGGTTAACTTGCAATCCTAGAATTGCTAAGATTCTGTTTTCCAATCAGGAAATAGATGTTTCCACGTTGACAGATATAGGTTGATTGTAAAAATAGACGAAATTCGCCTTCAATTGAGTCCTTATATTTATCATTTGCTAGGAAATAGTGAGCCAAAAACAGGCGTATGCTGCTGAATCGCCAAAATGTGGGAGAGCTTTGTTTTTTTAAATATTGTGGAGCAATGGACGAAGCGGTGAAGAAGTGGAGGGGGATACCGTTGGAGCAGTGGAGGATGGCGAGGCCATTGGCCGTCTGAGTAGGGCGAAGGCCCCTGAGTTATCTTCCTGGATTCGCGTCCTCCCTTCTGAGAGACCCCCCACGTCCTCGCAGATTAAAGTAGGCCGACCTACCTGATCGCAGCGAAATATGATTTCGTACCCTCTCTTTTGCTTGGGAGATAATTTTGGAACCGTTCTCAAAACCTGATCGATGCTCTCTTTGCACTAAATAAACCAGAGGAATTCAATTACAACTTACAACGTTCGACGTAAATTTTCGATTCGAATTAAATTTAAGATACTTCTTTGGCACCTCCCCATAAGGTGGGTTAAATAGTTGGAGAATTGTACATTTCTTAACTGGTGGCGTTTTAGAGGCAGGCAGATACATTTTGGCATCGATCAATGATAATGAACTGATTTCATTATCAACTGAAATACATGCAAGCTTAGTTTCTAACGTGCGGAGTTAAGATTTGCTTACAAAGCATAGGACGACTATTGAATCCAGGAAATTATTTTCCAATGGATAAGGATAAAATTTCTTAATATTTCCATCAACAAATCCACTCTTTTGCTCGAATCCTTGAAGTTTCTATTATTAAAATTTTGGAGAAGTAAGTTAAACCAGAACAAACTGTTAACTGCAATATTTGCAGTTCTTTTTCGGTTTTGTAAATTGGCTGGTCGTCAACTTTTTTACTAATAACAACTACTCATATACGCCAAATTAAATTTCCTAAGCTAATCTAGTTGTTAGATTGAGATCAAAGATACATAGTAATCTAATCTCATAAGATTCTCTCTTTCTCAAACTTTCCAAACATATTATCCAGTAATCCGGCGTGATAATCTGCTTGAAGAAGGCGCGGCGTGACAGATGAGAAGAGGCGTTTTAAAAAACCGGAGCTATTTTTTCTCTTAGAATAGGCATTTTAAATACCGTAAACGGGATACCGTTCCCAGCTGTATAATAAGTGGGTCAGGGTGATAAATGATCGACGTTTACTGTACGCCCTACGCAGAAATATGTTGAATGGTGAGATGCATGCGAAGAGGTATGAAAAACGACTTGAGATACCTTGAGGACAAATTGAAGGAAAGAAGCATTTCGAGCACAGTCCTTAAGGACGAATTGGAAAGTTTTTTTTTTTTTCGAGAGAAGTATTTTGCGGAATTCGGTCACACTAAACAGAATATCGTAACACCGAGTGCCACAAATGAGCAAGTGCCAATACGACAAGCCGCAAGACAGCAAGCTTACCCTAGCCCATCTAACCCTATGAAATAAAGAATTTACAGCAGTTTAAAATCCTCAGTATTACAGCAGATACTAATTCTGATTATTTGACCACAAGATATAATACGGAAAAGAATGTTTAAAGCTCATAAAGTTATTTCATGCTTGCTGCACGACATTTATAATTCATTTAAAGGTGTGCTATTCTGTTTCGCTGTGACAGGAAATTGGGAGGTATATACATGCATAGATTAAGTGATGATTTTTTCGCCAAGAAAAACTTATCTGATCAGAAGAGATTTTCAGGTAAGTGACAGCAAATGGATAAGAAAATAGAGACATCTGCTACAATCTATGAGATTCTGTTAGTTGTTATAGTTGCAAAAAGAATACTGCGAGGTCTTAATATCGAATAGACAAATTCTCTTCGTAGTCGTGCGTTTTAGGAGTTTTTGAGGCTCCGAGTAGATTTTTAGATTCTAGCCTCTGAATCTAAACCTACCCGAATATTACAAATTTCCTAACGGAATGGCAGGTCGCCTCATATGGGACATGTAGAAATGGTACCAAATCTGGAGCATCTTTTATTTGATTTCATGACTTCCGAGGGCAAAGACTTAGTGGAGAGCTTTAGACCACTGCGGTAGCCGTGATAGCGTTTCAGGAACCCCGAGAAATCTTGAAAGCATGTAGAAATAGCAATGTATAGCAATAAGCGTCCATTTAATAAAAATGTATGTGGTTGATTTCATAAGCAAGCGATGTATTATACGAAAAATTCAAGGTGTACTAATGGATCGATGTTCAGTGTAATGTATTTCTACAACAAAAATATAATCTATAAGGAAAAGGAATACGGCTGATGTAAGACATCAGAGTTAGATAAAAACTCCAAATAGCCATTGTTTTCGAGCAAAATAACCGTTGAATAATATTGATTCCTCTCTCCCGAAGATGGCAACTTAGTTGTCGAAGTACGTATCGAGAACAATACTTGCTAAGCGCGACCATGGAGAACCCCAACCCCCGCTGGTGGAAATTCTTCAACGGTTATTTTGCTCGCAAACAACGGCTATTTGGAGCTTTTATCTAACTCTGATGAAATAAAGAGATAAGGTTTACGCTGTATGTAAATAAACTGCATGTAATTATAACACAGTCTCCTGATGCTAAGTCATATAGGAATTAAAAAAATTAAGAATTGGATCCAGCGTTTGTTTACAGGCAACTGGGACAGGATCTCTGGCGGTTTTTAAACGAAATTCTTTAGCTGGTAATGTTACCGAATGCGTGATGATATAACTGGAACGTCTTTAATATGGGCATTAATTTCAAGGTGAAAATGTAATATTTTCACGTGTGATCTTAATTGGACAATCACCATACTATTTTCGATAGCGCCGTCAATGAACGAGTTTGCTGCTGTCTCTATGTGGCTAGTAAGGTGGGACGATAAATTTAAAATTAAGTACTGTGACTCTGATTTTGTACATTTGTTTGCATTGACTGACAGGCTTTTTAATAGCAATTTAATACAATTTTTTTAATTACTAACAAAACATCGGATTCTCGAAAAATTTTTCTTGTGGAGAGAGATAAATGTTCAAGAGAAAAAAAAAAAGAATTTTCGATGAATGCTGACATCTAATAGTGCAAATTTCATACAGCATATTCATAGAGTGGATATCCGTAGTAGAGCAAGTATTTGTTATTATATTGCACAATTAGAAGCATTTATTTGCATAATTAAAGGGTTATTTAGTAAACTTGAAAGAATTATGGTCACCGATCATTTCAAAGAAGCCACAGATGAAAGGGTCGACTATACGTAGCATCTTGCTCGTCGAATTTTGAAACCTTGAAGAGGCGAATGAAGGTGAAGGAGATTGGCAGTCTTGCGTGAGGACATTCTAGGCTCTCGCGGTGTAGCGCAAAACCACTTCTAGAGAGGGAAAGAGAAACCTTGGCAAAATTAAGATCGTCCTAAAACTGGAAGCGAATAAAAATATATTCGCGAGATTAGCTCCCCTTCTTCCTAGAAATAACTAATGAAAGTGTTCCGAGAGAAGACTAAAAGACGAACAAAAATTTTGCGGAGAAAAAATTCATTAGCATACGTAAAAGCAGAACACTTGAAATAAAGGGAAAGAGGTCAGTTAGCTAAAAAAGGAGAATAGATGCAACGCTACTCTCACCTTAAAGGTCATGCGATCTCTGCTGGTCGAAGAGCCGCTGGAAAATAAACATTGCGTCGAATATTCAATACACGTGAATGACTGGTTTCTAACGACCAGCTCGGAATTGGAGAATTTTAACGATTAAGTCGATGAAATGAAGCAGGCAGAGATTTCAAACAGTGAGTAAACTGAGAGGCCATAGTGAGAGTTTATTAGAGGGAGTTGAAGGAACTGTTGAAAATTTTCTTAAAAAAAGCTTGGCATTCAAAAGCCTATTGTTTGAATTTAATTTACAATAATGGCATGTAGTTTCCAAAGTTTAAACCTGTCCGAATGTTTACAAACATGGAAAACTTCACTCGGTTAAGGAGTGGGGAGGAGTGTATTTCAGCACAATGCCGATCCTCGGAGGAGACTGAAGTAAAACTTTATGATTGCTTGTTAGGTGAAATTCTCGGAAGATTTTAGACAAATTAGCCAATTCTCTGTAAATGCAAAAAAAGGAGGTGCCGCTGTCTTTTTCCCTGTATTATTAGTTTGACGGAAGCCCCTCAACAGAGCAGATATTTAATTGCACTTTTGTAAAAAATGTCACGGAACAGGAATGAAACCCTTCGAAGTTTATTAGAATACGATATTTATCGAGTACATATTCTGTAAATGTACAAAGTCATATACATGTTAATCATTGCATTTTTGCGTAATGAACTCAATCGCATCGTCGAATTATCGCCGTATAGAATTTCCCTCAACTGTACAATGCACGGCATGGTGTTGAAAATTTGAATATTTTACTTTAGAATTCTTTCAGCAAGAGAAAGGGTTTCGATCGTAGTTTTAAACGGCTTTGTGAGTTTAATCGCGTTATTCGCGTGCAAACAGTGTTACGTATTATACATCGTACCGCTATTAAGTAGAAAATAGGCATTATGCTCTTACGTGCTTGATGAGTAAGCAGTCAAATATAATCAAAACTCAGCAGTAATTATAAATTAAAACTCGAAGCATAAGAGAAAATTTGAAGGTAGGAATATGATTAAAATACCAATTTGTCGTAAAAGATATTGACTTTGTTTCTCTGAGCGAACTCTAAATAAAACTAATATTATCTCGAATAAAGATGCGGAGGATTATGGTTTTGGGAAATTTTAACTCTAGCATTGATATTTATCTTATGCTGGCTGAAACTTCGGTCAACGTTATACTTTAAAAGAATGACATTTATTTCACTATGACTTACGGGAAAGTACCTGTGAATCTAAGATACAGAATGTAATAAAGGTCGACGCGATGAAATTAGAACTGAAGTGAGATTCAGTTTTAAAATTCCGAGCACAATCGTAACTTACCCGAGCTCAAGCGGACTCTGTGCGATTACCGAATACAATAGGGGCAAAACTAGATCTGACAATAACTTTCCCAACGATGATTTAAACGTTCGACCTTCATCATCTATGATACAGCCTCAGAGGATAATTTATGTTTTGAGAACAAGAAAATCGGTCTAGCTATTGAGGAGAGGGGACGGAAACACGAGAAAGAAAAACATAGGTACCAAGGACACGTGAAAACTTGGGTGGTTAAGAAACTTACCGGTTGACAAACATATGTAATTACTTTAATAACTTCGATTTTAAATTAAGATCAAAATTAATGGTAGCGAGGGAAAGCAAGTAAAGTAGAGAATTTTAAGGGTCCATGAATTTATCGAGGGGACTCGTGAATGTTTAAATTTAAAGTATAAATTGAATTTGGAACTTGTACAGGTAAAAAGTTTCTATTTTCATTATCTTGGCACATATGCGTCCGCAAAAATGCATAATGTGAACTTGCTCTTTTCCTCGTTAGTACTATCTGGTTACTCCTTTCGTGCAATATTCCTTTCTTCCAAAGGGGAGCGCCGAAAACAATAACAACATTTTAAATTTGAGATTTATTCGGATTTCTTAAAAGAAATCGAATTCGTGCTCATAACTTCCTTCCGTCTTCGTGTACGGCTAAATAAATTCGAGAAAAATGAGTTGGAAGAGGAATAAAATTATTGATTCTTTGTCGTAATTTCCTCAGGCTATAAAATTCCTCTACAAGAACCATTAGCGACAAACGTATAATTTATAAATAGAGAACATACCTCGTTTTTGGATTACTCATACAAAGTAACTACTGACTCTCAATCTTAATGAATTTCATACCTTTCATTGTTATTTTGGCACAGAATAGAGTGAAACATATCTTTCATTTACTTTTCCCTCACTCTTTTTCATGACTGATAATACGAAAGCCACTGAGGTATGAATAATGTAGAACAATGTCACTAACTTGGCTTTTCCTCGCAGGATGCTATGGAAGTATTCTTAGAATCATTACGTTGCTCTTCCGCAGTAGTTTTCCTCTCATAGAATTCTGGCCCAGCAAGAAAGGAAACGGCAAACTACCACACTCCTCAGCATTCCTACTAAGCCTCAATCCCTCCCCAGAACTTTTAGCAGCTAATGGTAGAGGGTTCGAGGTCCAAACCCGTCTCCGGGCTGAATACCCAATAGAAAATCTAAAATATGGTCCACATGAGCTAATCTCCTATTATCTAGAAAATCAAAGGAGATAATTCTACGCTTGGCCTTTCGGTCTCTTTCGGGATCATTACTCTCTTTCGGCACCGCGTACGTGAGAGAGCCAGTGGTTTCAAAATCTCTTGCGCGGAATCTTCCTCCGGCGTTGGAAAGGAACCGAAAAGCACTCGGAGGATGGGATTCAAAGCGGTGGCAAAGGTTTCGGAGGTTGAGAGGCGGGGGGCGGAGGTGGAGGTTTGGTTTGGCGTTCCTCCGTGAGGTGGAAGGGACAGGTGGCGGTGGTGGGCGGCCTGCCCCACTTGGCCGCGCGACCGCCCACTCCCCCACCTCACAACAACGGGGCGGCTCTTTCACAACAGCACCATCGACACCCCCGAATTACCACATCTGCACGAGACCCGCCCTTGCATCGGAATTGAGCGGCGGATGTCTCTGGAGCGCAAGCCGCGTCTCTGCAGAGGAATTTGCGCCGTTGTCGCTACATTTGCGGTCACAACCTACAAAACAAATGACACAAGGCCGTCGGGCTTGACCTTCCCGCGTTTAATTATGGGACGCGGCGGGCAGGCGAGAAAAAATTTCGCAAAGCGCTCCGACTTGAAAACTCCGAAGTACGCTCTCCTTTTTTATGTCATTCGAAACGCATCCATACGGGGAGCTAATGAGAGCGTAATTAACGTGCTGGAAAAGTAAACTTGATGGAACTCGGCGATGAAAGTCGCCGCAGGCTGGACGTTGGGCAAAAGATTTGCAATGCACAGTTATTGAGAGTCGCCGACGCGGAAAGGTGTAAACGTTACTAAATATGCGAGCGAACTGAATAATTTCCAGGTATACGAAAGGAAATGCCATTTTTCATTTGAAGATTTTTCAATACGCAAAGCATACGCATACCTATTGGTGTAGTATTAAATTTGATATATGGTAAATTTATACACTAGAGGAATTAGATTTGATATAATTTGATTCAAATGATTTAATTATAATCATCTTCATCTGCCTCAAATTCAAATATAGCGTAATCTAAGGATGCGATGAATAATATAAAGTTGATAAAATGTATAGCAGACAAAAGTATTTAAAAGAAAATCGAAACAGTTTTTTATTGAAAAGTCTTTCTATTCTGTAAATGAGTACTTAGTTTACGTAGAAAAAATACGAATTGATTTATAATATGGTATGACTTTTATTTTTTTGTGTCACTGAAAATGTATTTTGTTAAGATATTGTTTTATTATAATATTCTTATTTGTAATATATTTCATAATATTGTATTATTTAATGAAAATTGTACCAATTCCTGTATATACCTAAAATTCTAGAAGTGTTCCAAGGGTATATGTATTACTTTTATTTTTCTTGGCGAATCCACGCAAATTGTACTTGCCTACGGATAATAAAATAACTATAACTATCTTAGTATATGACAATTCGGACTAATATAGAAATCATAAATAATTATTAAGGTTCTTAAAATAATATACCTCAATAATAATCTCGTCATCTCACGATAATTTCAAATAGAACATTTCATGCGAGAGCACTTACTTAACTCTTCAGAGCTTCTTGCGACTGCGGAGAAATGTAGACAGTAGTTCGATTAACCTATAACTCAAGTCACACTTTGCTTCAGAGACGAGAGATTACAACGTATGTCTGTTGGAGCTCCTAACTCCACTAAATTGAACATGACGAGTCGCTCTTTAATGGCCTTTAAACTTTTCGTTGAACTTTATCTAAGAAAGCTCGTCTCACCTTCGAAGTCCTTCTCAGTGTAGCTCTGGTGTGTTGTAAGGGCTCCGGGGTCCTTCGGGGCCTCATCATCTCCTGGATTGGGATCCATCACCCACGGTCTATGGGGAGAAAAGAAAACAGACATAGATTATTTTCACACTCACTTCACATAAAGTGGAGCTTTTAATACTCCGTCAAAATTATGTTTATTTGCAATGAGGCAAAAATTCACCAGTTACATCAATCAAAATTCATATGATGAGTAAATAAGCATTTTAGTTTCTTAACAGTTAATTATTATAAACATGGTATTAATAATATATGCAACTGCGGAATAATATTTATGGTAATTATTAGTAATGCTTATGAATTATATTCTGGTTATAATTTATTTGCAAAAGGAAAGTAAAAAAAAGAGAAATGATTTGAAAAGTATTAGTTCTACGAGTGGACAAAAAAATTACCTTTGGAGAGTTAAAGTTTTAAAGAATTAAAGGGAAATTACCTCTAGGGAAATTAAAGTTTTCCCGTTTAATTTCCCAATTTGTTAATTTTTGAGGCATTTCACAGCTCTTAAACAAGGGATACCTGCAGAGCGAGAACTCGAGGCTTTTCAACATCGTTCAAATCAGATCTAACGCAATGAAATTAGCAATAACATCGATCAGAGCCTTGCAGCCAATAAAAGGCCTTTACCACTCCGAAAATTGCAACAGGTAGGGTTGTGGGAGAAAGGTTGAATCATAGTCGCGATAAACGTCATCTTGAATATTCGAAGTTAGTATCTCCGAAGTATCATTTAAGCACTTGATAAAGTTCATTGGTGAAGCCTTAGGGATCCATCCAAGGGATCAAGATTGCCTTGCATCCATCATGCTCGTAGAGAGTGAAAACGTTATCCCTAAGAGAAGACACGAAAGCGGCGAAGATAAGAACAGTCCCTTCCACCGAAGAAGTCCCACAGAAAAGAACCACTATACAGATGCACCACCACGAACAAATAACTCTACTTACTCTTGTAGCGTGGACGTCTTGTGCGGACGTACGACCCATACTACCTTCATTTCCGATACATTTAGATTAAACA
Source organism: Ladona fulva (assembly GCA_000376725.2). Lineage (NCBI taxonomy): Eukaryota > Metazoa > Arthropoda > Insecta > Odonata > Libellulidae > Ladona > Ladona fulva. The sequence goes on along the minus strand of KZ308154.1, from coordinate 1,173,214 downwards.
ACCTCACAGTTCACCTTATCACCACAACAGCGGGGGGTAAGAACTCGGTAGGAACGGATCCGAAAGAGCACTAAAAACCTTAGAGTGGGGAACTTGTTTACGGTTCGGAAACACGGCGCTTACCACGAAACACACAGCTCGTGATCGAGATCCGGAGTGTTGTAAGTCTCACTATACCAAAAACACCATACTTATCGGAACTCCGACACGGCCCGCTTAAATTGCACGGCTCAATAAGCCGTTAACCTACATCCCACCCAATCGGGAAGGTCAGCCAATCTTCACGCACTCGATAACAAGTCGATCTAAATAAATCCGGACAACCATACGGACACGGCGGTAGGGGCGTGGCCAAAACTTTGATATGATTTACATTCGATTGGCGGTGGGCACGCTCTTACGTCGGTTGCACTTCTCGGCTCCTCCTGACACAGTCTGGAGCAGAGGCCAAGGAGCAGGGGCGTTATCATTGGAAACGGCTCTCCAATGAGGGCAGGAGAGGGTAGAGGGGGGCTTGCAGAGGGCGTGGAAGGGGAGGGTGCCGAAGAAGGGCAAAAGGATGGAGTTAGAGGGAGGCTTACTGTGGGCGATGTGCTCCAAGTACCTCCCGCAGGATTGGAGGAAATAATCTTATGACGAGGAAGCTGATTAATCCGCGCGGTCCCATCGCCGGCCATTGACACCTCTGAAGGGCCGCTCTTCTTTCCATTTCGTCTTCAGATGCCATCTCTACAAAGATGTTTCGCAGGTTAACAAAGGACTGCGTGATGCATTCATACTTGATGAATGAGTGATACAGTTTACCACCTTTGAAGCACTTTCCTCATCTGTTACTGCTATTTAAGAATGGGTTAAAGTGTGTAAATAAACTCTTATGTGCTTACATTTAAAAATTTACTGAGAAATTTCTACCGGAAATGTGTTTGACGTGATGGAGTAATTCTATAATTCATCTACAGAACGAGGCGATAGTGAGAGAATATTTTTTTTGTGATGAGAAATGCCGCCTCATGCATTTACATTGCATGCACAGTTGATGCAAATGTTGTATGTGTACTTATTTATCAGGAAGTGAAGTTATATTTATAGACCATGTGTTTCCTATTTAAAGTGAATGTGTGGAGACTTTAACGTATTGAGTGGTTGCCATCTATCTAGGATAAGGTATTCGTAGCCGTTCAGTGAATTATGATAATAATAATGGTGCCAGAAAGATTGGAGAGGTCTTGGAACGATTCAAAGTGAAGGTCAAAGCTATCTTGGTGTAATGTATTTCTATAGTATGGAAAAGTCAATGGACTGACAGAGATGAGCAACTGGGCGTACTCGTTGAAGGAGTGTACTGGATGAAATATTTTTCTATAAGTAAAGCTAAGGTAATAAGGAAAGGGAATTAAGTGACTTTCTTTGATTTCTGAATCATCTTCTTTATCAGAAATACTACTCAATTAATGAAGGGCATTAAAGCTTTTCCGATGAGAAGAGCTACTTGGTGCTACACTATTTTAATTATTAACGAAGTAAATTAACTCAAAATTTAAGTAAATCACAAAAGCTATAGTTGTTGATTTTCATTGGACTTTTGTTCAGTCGACGTTTGAAATAGTTGATATAAGAAAACTCTTTTTGAGAGAAACCATTTGAATTCTAAATTTATCGCACGATGGAGTGAAAGTATTTAGGAATTCGAAGGAGTTATGGAAGCAAGTTTCTGGCGGCGTAATATTTTTCATCAATTAAACTTTAAATCAGACTTGAAATGAAATCAGTGAAAGAACTAACGCCAAACAAATTTTCGTCGAAATTAAAGGCCAAGATTTACCTCAGCTGTTTCAGAATTTCTTCAAACATAGAATGGGTGAGTAATTAGAAAGATTAAGCGTGTTTCACCTAGCTAATGAATAAAATGATCAAGATAAAGAGAAGTCGGCGAAACTCACGCGTTTCAGTACAATCAGTCCCATCATTAATTCACATTAACAAAGAATTCAACCAATTTACATAGGGGAGGCCGTCGTTTAATTCCCTTTCAACATCAGCCTTTATTAAGTTTTTGGTGTTACTAATTTCAAGTAAAACACTTTTAGGGACGTAGGTATAATAAATGTACTAAAAAAATGAAAACTCACTCTGACATGTTATGCTTGATTGTTCATTGAATATAAAAGAGTCCAATAACCGGTTTCAGAAATGGTATGCATTGATATGAGGAAAGTTGATATTATTTTCAAGGAGTGATTAATGAAACAGCTATTTCGTAGTTAGATGAAATGAAATGCGAAACATTCAAAATGGTAAAGAAGCAATTCGTCATGTTTTCGCTCTTGTCTATAACATGAATGTAATGTATAAGAAATTATATTAGTAAAGAAAGGTCACTAAACGTTCAAAGAAATCACAAATACAACATTACATGATGAAAAGCTCACAAAGCGTATGAATTCATACAAAACATTACGAATTCTTACCTTAAGTACTTATAACACCAATGGCAGTAACTTTCTTTATGAAGCGTTTCACCGCTAATCAAACGCGATTCAGCCATCATAAATACAATGTTATTTTCCATCCGATGTAACAATGTTCAAAATTTAATGTGATGTAATTACACACCAATTGTTGATCCAATTAATATTTTCCGTAAAAGTTAAATTGAATAACAACTTGATAGCGACACGGACAGACAATGAATGACACATTACAAGTTTTGTTTGGAAAATAAATGAATAATCGTTGCGTCGTATGCAATCTAAGTAAAAAGCAACTATATAGCAAGGGCTGATAATTAAATAGTGAAGGCCGTACGTCTCCTATTTATTCTATGAACTCGTATTTCATGACTGTGTTATTGACAAGAATGAATGAAATACAAGAATTGTTTAGGCCTCGCTTTCAATGTCTATTGGCATTTCTTTAGCTGCCAACATTTTAATGAGTTAACGATTCGTTTTTATTATAGCTACATTATTTAAGATAGGCACATAAAGAGGTAAATCGCTATACGGAGGAGTCAGCAAAATTAAAATGTACAATTGAAGAGACGAAGTCGTGATTTATTCTTGATACCAACAGGAAATGGTTTTTTTCCCGATTAAAGCCCGATTTATGACACTAAAATTAGCAAAAAGTCGTCTGTAAGCGACAAAATGCAATATTTACATTTTAATTAACAGCTATCACAAGGCTTTCATAAATTTTAATACGATGAGAGCGATAAGATACGATACGATAGGCTTGCGGTTATGCAACAAACTGTCGATGGGCGTACAAGTTTATGGTATAACGAGATGATACATCAACGGGATACAGATATTTGTTCATTACTAGCGCAAAAACCTCATGTCATCTTTTGGACATTGACCTGATTCCTCCGCGGAATGGGATATTTTCAAAACATACGAGCACCTATCCTCAGTTTGCTTTCCCATTTAGGACGGAGAGATTAACACACCCGCTGACGCAAACATGATCGAGAGAGTTCCTTACGTAGCAATGTTAAACACCCACGCAATATTTAAGGCATACAAAAGGTGGTATGATTTTCCCTACGGTTGGGCGCAAAACTTCGAGACAGGTGATATGAATGGAGAGAAGAAAGTTCACTATAAGGATTACAAAGTGAAAGATGTGGCCATGAAAAGATGAAGGATGGTGGAATCCACCGTTTTCCTTCGGGCGTTCCATCTTTCATCGCTGGCTCACCATTCACCATCCACGGCGGTTTTCATCGCGCAAATTACGTCTGGAGAATACAAATTTCCTTGGTGTTTGAGATCGAGAAAGCAACCGTATAGACTACATAGATCCAATTTCCAATCAAATATTCCTTCCAATTTCCATCTCGCCAAAGGACTTTCTCAGTAGCACCTTCTTGACTTATCATTTCCATTTTGAGTGTCAGCTAGCTGCAATACTTTCATACACAGCTCATATGTCTTCGCCATTTTCCATTGAGAGTTTTGAGTAGAGCGATAAACGAATCTGGAGACAAAGCGTCGACAAGGGACAAACACTTCTCCAGCTGTTCCACATTACACCTGTTTCGTAGCTAAAGGGTCGTTGATGTAAACAATTTACAACTTCTCGATTTAGGAACCTTCAAAAGCGATGAAAACAACAACCTAGTTTTTATTTCGAAAATACAGAAAAGTATGATATGCGTTTATCGACTCACAAATATAATTCAATATACGAGTAGCATTCCATGGAGAGGAGACAAAAATGAGTTGGATTGGCATCGAATAATAAGAAAATAACGGTTATTATAAATTGGATTTTTTATTTTCATGAGCAAAGTGTTTATATTGCGTACGACAAGTCCCGGAACGTGGGTGATTTCGTAGTATCGCATCCCCATTTTCATAATGAATTCAATTTTCATCAAAAGTTCCTAAGTATACTGTGTAGTTATCCAAAATTCAAATTAAATATTGCCTAAACTTTTGCAGCAGTCAAGAGGTAATATTAAGCCATGAGCACAGTTAACGTATATTTATTTACATTTCCGTAATTAACTCTCCAGCAGAATTCACTGAGTACTTTTGAAATCAACATTATTAGGCAAGAATTCGTAGATAGCCATTAATGAGTAAATAAACCAACATTGTAAAGGCCAGAGATGTTTATTTGACGATCAGTAAATAGTAAATGTATTAATTTACTATTAAAGGAGCAACTTTATTTCTTCTCGGTATTACATCGGTTTCCATCAAACTGCTACAGAATCTAAGATGTTTCAAAAGATGTCCTTTCTTGGAATTTGGTCTTTTGGTATCATACTTTAGTCAAAGAAAACTAAATTTCTATAGATAATCAGCTAGAAAACCAATTAACTTGGAGAATTTGGATGAGTTCCACAGAAATAATATTTGGAATTGTTCACTCTCCGAGTGCCTTAACTGGATTACAAGTAATATTAAAAAGTATCGTTAGTAGAATAAGGGACTTTTTATTTACGTTTACATATGAAAGGAATAAACGGAACTATCTTTTTTTCTTCGGTATGTTAATTATTTCCTCATGTTAATTATTTCCTCATTTTTAAGGAATTCCGAGTGCTTTCAATAAATTAATTATATATGATCCCCACACCATGCCTTGTCCTATTTCCAAATATCCCGAATTTTTGCGGACGAGGACTGCCCTTAAGCAAGTTTCCGAGTCGTTCCCTGTGAAATATCCCGGGATAAACCATGAACGTGACGCGATATATCGGCGATGGATTAAAGTTTGGAATGGACTAATCCTCTTGAGCTTATGCACTTAAACTTGAAGTAAAGTTTGCCGAGAGGGAAAACCCTCAATAGCGAGAACTAATCGATATATGTCCCCTTGAAACTCCAGAATTTTTATTTCAGGTTTAAAATGCGTACTTTATCCTAAGAGTAAAGTTTTGACTTAGGCATTTTTGTTTTTATTCCTGTGTGATTTAATGTTTTATTGAGCATTTTGTAATTATCAAAGAGGAATTACCACATAAAACAGTTACGTAAATGAGATCACGAATTAATAAAAATAATTAACGAAAATATATACTTTAATTTATTATTTTAGTATAATAGCGAATCATACTCCGATTGAAGTATTTAATAATCAATTATGTATTTTTTAACATAATCGTCTTCTCTCTAACCTAACTTGCATTCGTAACGATATGAACGATAACAGTGAGGTTAATGTTTTTCATAATTATTAATTGATTAATTCGCCGTTTTGTATTTTTGTTTGATAAATTATTCTGTGATTAGTCTAATCTCCTAAATATTGTAAATAACTTGTCATTACTATTTTGAAATCCATTTTATTTTAATTGTAATATATGTCATAACGCTTCCGCCAGACTTATGTCTAACTGAGGCAGAAAATGAGTAAACAATAATTAATAAATACCATATGTACTCTTAATCATTGATTTTGCACATAAATTCTAATGCGTTGATCATGAATTGAAAAAAACGGAATTAAGAATTTATACTCTCGCCTTCGCACGTTTGCTTCTTTTCTTAGATGTTCTTTATTGCTGAGATGAACAAAACTAAGAGATCACTACTACGAAAAATATATGAATTTGATTCAATTTTGGACTTTTTCGGTATTTCTCCTATTTTCTCGCCCCATTTCCATTTAAAAAAGGCACGATATTACGGCAACAGGCACAAAACCGCACCACCACAAACAGCTTCTTAGTGAAAGAGACATTTGCATCTAATTCTCCACCGAACTCTTGACTCTGTAATCAACACCCGGTTTGAATTTTTAAACAATAATAATTTCTTTGATAAAGCGTTCGAATAAAAGGGACGAATGGCACACTGTTTAGGAATTTTTATGTATAGTGCTACGTTAAATCCGTCAGATGCAAGCGTACCATTCATTTTCTTGGGACTATTTGAAGAATCTACTAATTCAGCCTCGACTTTGTGGTAGTTCTCCATTATAAGTAATAAAGATAGAACACTTCTACNTTATGTATAGTGCTACGTTAAATCCGTCAGATGCAAGCGTACCATTCATTTTCTTGGGACTAATCTACTAATTCAGCCTCGACTTTGTGGTAGTTCTCCATTATAAGTAATAAAGATAGAACACTTCTACAGTTACCACCAAAAATATTTATTCCACGACCATGGCTTCGACCCTTACCACGGTAGAAGTGTTCTATCTTTATTATTTATACTATTTGAAGGCGCAAGAATAAAATAGGATTCATCATTCCCGCAGCACAAACAGGATGTTTTTTGGTAAGAATGATGATTTCCATCCATATCTTGAGTCTGAATAAACATGAGTCTACAGAATAAACACAAGACGATAACAAAGTCACATTTCAAAAGAGAGAATAATATTATTCCAGCATGTCTTACGAATAAAAATTTCCATTTGCAAATGGCAAGATAAAAAACTAGAAAATTGCTTACACGTATCTTGTGCAAAAAATGCTGCGGAGTAATTTATATACATATTCGTAATTAACAATCAGGATATTAACTTTCGGGTTAGCACATTTCTCCTCGTTCATTAACGGTACACCTCCATACTTACCTATCTTCGGTTTCATCATTCCAAATTTTTAAAAGAAGGGAGTTAAGGTTAAAACCTGGCGGTCAATCTATGCATCATCTTTCACTCCCACGGTAAATGAAGCTGTTGATATTTTGCCCAAATCGATTTGCGGTAACTCAACTAGATGTGCGCCAATTAGTTACGGAATGTTGACGTAGGTTGAGGTAGGTTATCTCATAGAGGGATTATAAGGGACACTTTTAAGATATATCAAATTGAAAGCGGGACGCGTAGGAACTTTGAACCTTGGCCATTTACTTTAATCGAAATACCATTAGTACTGAAAGGAATCAAATTCGTCCGAAGGACGCTTTCGCTCTCTAAAGCTAATAAAAAAGAATGGGGATTCTCTAAATGCTATTAGGGCGAGAAAATATGACGTCACGCCACGCTGAAGGCATACGCATTTCGTCTGGCGGGGCCATCATGCGAGATGAAAATAACCGACAAGAAATGTCCTGGATCTTTTGGAAGTTCAAGGGACTTAATCATTACAATAAGGTTGCGGTCTACTGTAGAAGTTATTATTGCACTCGAAGAAGAGACGTGTGTTAGGGATAAAATAGCCTTGAAATACCCGAAGAATTAAGTCCATGTATAATTAAGAAATTTTGTTTTAAATTGTTAAAGGATGTTATTGTCATACTAATTTTTTTCTCGTTGTCTCAGCTAACACGTTTTCAATTTTCTTTTGAATATTCACCTGATTTTACTGTCATTGTAAGGTGTATCGTGTTGTGTTTATTACTATCGTTTTTTATTTTCCATGTTGTATGTTTATTTAGGTATTTTACTCACATCGTATATTTTATTTTCATTCTAAATAATTTCTTCTTTGAAATAATGAGAAATGTCTCTATCATTAAAATATAATTTTCTCCTAAAAATAAATTTTAAAGAATTTTCGTAGCTTCTAATTTTATACTATATAAAATAACTTTTCATAATGAAATTTACACTAGTAAACAGTAATCCCAGCGCGGCAACTGTTCCTCAGCAAGTAGAATTGTCCATCAATTCTCATCGGAGAATATTGATAATATCCAATGAAGAAATTTTGTATTTATGGAAGGGAATTAAGGGATGATAAGTGAAAATTTCAATCTATTCGTTCCTTGAAATACAACATCAAGGTATTCCACAGACTGACTTTTAATTTTTAAAACATTAAATATTTGGAACTCCATACATTTGAAAGAAACAAGAAAATCTTAAGTTATTAGCAACATGAGGTGTCAGTAATATGTGGTCAGTCAAATGGCCACAACGAAGTTTGAACCTTTATCTCACTTCGCGACTCTCGCAAAATTGATGAGTTTAAAATTAACTGAAGATTGCATTTATATGGAAAAACAAGGGAGGAAAATAAAACAAAGGTAAACGAAAATCAAAAAAACACCATCTTAGTTCCTTCGTTGTTGTTTCCTCTAGGAACGGAATGAAAGCTAAGTAGATGACAGCTATATACAATTCTTCCACAGGTGGCTTTGGAATCTGTTTCTTCATCTCGTTACCGAAAAATCCCATCAATTCTGTCCTTGAAGCGACACCGCCCCTACAGACTTACGCTTTCCATGCTCCATTTTGCGCGGTTCCAATACGATTTCTTCACAGGTCTTTGTTCAAAAGCTAAGACTTTGGAGGTTGTAAGATTACGGGTTAATGCACTGCCAACGCAGAAGGGAAGTAACGAAGGAAAAATATTCATCAAGTGAGGTAAAGATGAGCGAAAAGCCATTTGTCATTCTTCCATAAAGTAGATTTTCGAATCCGTCCTTAGTTCTAGTAATGAGTAATTTAAGTTATAAGTAATGAGTCCATTAACTTATGAAAGAATGAATGCTTAAAAATGAAAATCAGTTGCACGCAACACGTCATCAGGGAAGGGATATCAACTTCAACGTAAAGAGATACTTAGGGAAAATGAAATTTACAACCTGAATGTATCAACCCGATCAAAATGGATGCTACTTAAAATAATGAAAACTTACTCAGAATTAACAACATTAATGAAAATTCAGAGCTACCTACAAAGATGAGTTAACTAACACAAGCCTTGATGGATTTAAGAGTGATATTGCTTTTAATCGTTTTGATTTTTTACGATTATTATTAGTTTTAAGAAATTCTTTTCCCCACACTGCTATCAATACTCATGATTACACCATTATTATGTTATAAATAAATCCGTGTTTTAAGAGCACATATTAAGTCTATTAGATGTATTAGGGTAAGGTACGATGAAAGTATTATTTAAAATAAATGAAATAAACGTATTTTTTTCTAAGATTCTTTACTCCCGAAATCAGCCAAAAGCTACCGAATCACTTACTTCTTCTTAGTCGACATTCATAATCAACTGCGCTAAAATACCATTGAGATAACTATAAATTAAGATTTCAGCTAATCCTACAGGTGGCGCTTAGACGTCCTGTCGATCAGTTGTCCTGCTGCTTAGTAAAGCGGCGCTCAGTCGATCCTGCTCACAACGAAAGGGATTTTCCACCGACCTCGCGCTTGTAAACCGATACAACCGCAATCTCCATAAGAGTGCGCCCGTGTCTACAAATGTACGCGACGAAAGAAGGCACGGCCGACGGATCACCTCGAAGGAAGGAGTGCATTCCTGCAACCCGCATCGCATCAGTTCGTTTGAGGAATTGAAAGGGCGTATCAATTCATCCGTGCATGCATGGGAAGGGAGAGGCTGCGATTGTATGACCCGAGTGGTTATGATTGGGTTGGGAGGGGGAAGGAAAGAGGGTCAAATGCAGGGCACGAGCCGCATTCACCACATATAAATATGAAGGAGGAAAGATATTGACGAGATCGATAAAAACAGATTGGGGCGAGATAAATCAGGAGCATTTGGAAGTATTTTTTGGTCCGAGGGCTTGGGTTTTGGGCGGAGGTGTAGAGGCGCGTTCGAGTGAAGCGCATGAAAGGTTGAGAGAGGTATATTCATACGTCTTCTTCTCTGAAATTATCTATTCAGTAAATGAGTTATCTTGACATAATAAGTATTTCAAGCGAATAATTTAAGTCAGTGATCGCTACTAAACCAATTTTGTGATGTTTAACTGATTAGTGAATGCCGACAAAAATATTTAGAATCAAAATGAAATTAATTAGGCACATGTTCAGCATGTCGAAAGCAAATAGAAGAGAAATAGGTATAAAGGCCAATACATAGGTAAATATATCACAAATAAATAATGGAGCCATTCCATCTTCAATTAAACGAACATTTCCACAGTGTTTTAGTGGTAATTTTTACACACTGCGAAAATGCGAGGTAACGTAATTATCTTTATTTAGGTAATATTTTATTATATTTAATTTTACTGTCTAACAAAAAAGCAAAGTTTCCTATATTTATTGCTGTTCGTTTGTCCATCAAGTCAAACAGCAGAAGATGACTGTTTACAAAATGTACGAAACCTTCATCAGGGCCCTAGTTATTTAGATTTAGATTTAGAATTTTACCCCGCGAGCCGCCGATTGGCGTATGGCAGGGATGTATCAACACCAAATATTCGTACCTTATCTATCCTGTTAGCCTCTCTAATGCTCCAAGGAAAAAACGACCAGAAGTAGCTATCTGTTCTAGCGATTATCTCCTTATATCGCTTGGTCGACGCCTCTCGTAGATCGCGTTCGTTTTGAACTGGAATTATAATGTCTTCGACCTCGTCTGAAAATTCTGGGCTGATGAATTTATCGAACAGCTTCCGTCTGTATTCTGATCTTCTATCCTGTAGTGAACTCCATCCGAGGGAGTTTATCATGGCCGTAACGCTGCTATCGAATCTGAAATCTCCGCTAACGAAACGTGCCGCTCTACGTTGAACCATCTCTAAATCTGAGACTAGACCTACTTCATGTGGATCCCACACTGCGCTGCAGTATTCGAGATTGGGTCTGACCAAAGAAAAATAAGCAATTTCCTTGACTCTTGATTGACATCCTCTAAGAGTTCTACTTGTTAATCTTTGCATTTTATTAGCCTTTCCTATAAGATCACGAATATGTTCTTTGAATGATAAACTACTGCTAATTGTAACTCCTAGATATTTATTATGACTCACGAACTCTAAGGGATATTCTGATATTTCATATTGCAAGCTGTTAACATTCATGGAACGCGTGAAAATCATAGCAACGCACTTCTTTACATTTAAATCAAGCTGCCAGTCTTCTCACCATTTTGATATAACGTTTAGGTTGTTCTGAAGGATTATGCTATCTTCATCTGACGTAATCGCCCTGTATATGAGGGTATCATCGGGAAATAATCTAACCCTGCTCCTTACATTATCTACTATGTCATAAGTTATAATACAAATCACGTAGCGTAGAGTATAATATTCTGCTTATACCCTTTTACCAAGCACTCAGCACATCTACCAAACGCATGTCTTACAAGTACCGTATGCATTCAGGACTTCTAACAACTTTGGCCTCCGGGTTCAGCAGCAATGAGCGGGCCGACAGAACATTCAACCTAGTCGGCCTAAATTTATTCCGCCGGTGAATTCTCCACCTGGGAGACCCGAAACCAGTCGAGAAACACTTCCACCCGACGGTTATCTGCATTCGCATCAATTACGCATTCGACCTCATCCCACTCTCACCCTCACACCAACACTTTCACTTTTGCTTTCGCAATTCGCCGGCTCGACTCACTTTCACCCCGGTAACGCCCCCGGCCTCCTGCGCAAAACTCGGAAAGAGAGTTGCTAGTCCCGCAAGGTACACGATTGGGACCAAGCATCTTTCCTCAACCTCTTTTCGGCTCAAACGTTCAATGCCCATTCATATGAGACCACCAGATTCCGCAAATCTCACCTTAAAGACAAATGATTTTTTCGTTATCCTCTCTCACTAAAAACCAACAGTAATAGATGAAATCACCCTCACTTGAACGGAAACGTTATGCTAAACTCTTTATAATATAATAAGTTAGCTCAAACAGATTTGATCGGACACAGTTAAAATGACTAAAAGCTGATAACTATATATTACATATTGAAACATTACAAATCGGGCTGACATTATCAAATTTAGTAATCTTTATTAACAGGCATCTGTGAAACATATCAGTCACTCTCGACCTCTTAATGGTTAGCAGAAGATATAATTTATCTATGGTTCTCTCCAACCACACCCGTCAAATAAAAGCAGGATCGGTCATATGCCATTTCTTACCTTTTCGACGATTTTCAAGGAAAAATTATGTAAGATTTTTCTTTGGCGACATGGAAGGAGCCAAGTTCTTCTTTCGATAAAAACCAAGCCCACGCTTTCTGAGAAATCTTTAAGTAAGAGATATTTATCTCTTACAGCTTACAGAGATATTTATCTCTTACAGCTTCTCATCAATAACCTAAAAAATCGAATGCAAAGAATAGTTCTTTAGTTTTAATAATGCTATGCTAACATGAACAAAACTGTTATTGATTCCATATTATGGTGACTATTATAATTAAAGACCAAGCTCGAGGTAATTTTAGTAGACTGGAACCAAACGATTTTTTTTCACTCAAGGACTTAAATAAACGTCTTACATTCAAAGATGAATATTTTTACTTCACTAATATGCAAATTCATGTTCATAAGAAGGGTTTTTGAATTTTTATTTGATATGAACATCAAAATCTAGAGAAGATCCCAGGAGTGCTAAGTACGTATATCCCTTACTCGTACTTAGTTTTTCGAGAACGGGCTCTTCTGAACTGTCGGAAAATTTGCTTCTTGATCCTATAAAACTCATCTGAAATTCCGACGCGCCGAAAAATGCATTGAGGGAAATCACCAATAATCGACCATTGAGAAATTTCATAAAAGTTGCTCACAGACCAGTGAGTTTTCCCCCCCAAGGTCGAATATGAATATAGTCAGATTTTTTTCCAATTGGTAAAAGATAGGTCAATCGCAATAAGGGGCTCTCGACAAAGAAGGAGAGGATTAGGTGATGAAAAAGGTCAAAAGAGGAGACCTTTTGGAAATATGTGTAATATATTCATCGATCTTTTGCGGGAGCGACTACGCTAATCGGCTTTCGTCCACCCATCGTTGCCGGTTGCCTTCCAGCGTCCTACAATACTCTGTCAGTCCTTCCTATGGTAACAATATGAGCCCGAATAGGATCGACATTTCCCCGCCCACGTATCAAAGAAAGGTCGACATCAACCTTTCATTTCTTCCCTCCGATTTGAGCTTCCCTTCCGAGAGACGTTTCAGGTCTCCTTCATGCATTTACGTCTCTCGGTGGGTATTTCTTTTTTTCCGATTCAGTTGCGCCGAGAACTTTCGTGGGGGAGATAAAAAAAACGTCAAGTACGATTGCCACTGTAGATGCCAACTCTCCCGGATTGGACAATTATGTTGAGATTCCCGCGCCTTCAGGAGCCCCTCCTTGGCACTGTTTCCCGCTTTTACTCAACGCTATTAGTTATAGATATATTCCAGGGATAGGGCCTTACATTCTTGGTCAACGCTAATATAAGATATGAGAATGGTGGTTTCTGCACCTTACCACAGATTTTCACCGTGCGACCGGTTTGAGCGCTACTACTCACCATCAGAAGGCATTAGAGAATTACTTTTCATCAACTGGACTTTTGATGGGGCAAAATAAAAATTGTTTTATAAAGTAGAAGTGGCTGAACTTATTTATGAATATTATTTTTTTCATTCTTAACTAGGTGTTTTCTAAGCGGAAGATACAGTAAGAGTCGTGGATTACAATCCAAACGTGATTACTTTTTCTAAAGTTGAAACACAAATTTATAAAATCCGTAAGATGGCCTGCCATCCGCAAGTTTTGTTGCAAAAAATTCTTAGAATTCAACGAATTGTCTTTCTTATTAAAAATTTGGAATAATTTACCTCAATGAATATGAATTCATTTCACTTTCATCTTAATATTTAATCTATTGGTAAAACTAAACGGTAATTTGCAAGGTATGTAATAGATGAAGCCGTGAATAAACTTCCGTTTCAAATTAATTATGATATATTTTGTAGCATTATACCAAAACAATATACATATATCTATTAATAAAAGTCCACAGCGTTTAATTTTTGTAATTGATAACTTGGTTTTAGGATATAGTAATGAAGAAACTCGTTTAGAACCATCGGGATCCCCCGTAATTGGCTGACTCTGAGTGAGAAAACTTTTCTTCGGGATAAACTCGTTAAGAGTTGGAAAACGAAGTTTCCAGCCTTCTGGGTCCCACACAAACAGTCCGGGAACGTAGAAGTTCTTGACTTCATTCCCGAGCAAGGAATGACCGAAAAAGGGCGTCTTAAGATACGTCGAAGTACAAATGATTTCTCTGCCTTTATAAACTTTCAATGCCAGTATTTTACACCTATCATTCTAATCATTTTTTCCAATGGAAATTCCCAGATGCAGACTTTCTGTAATTAAAGAGGTCGTTCCGTACTCTTATCTCTTCCTAGACATTCCAAACCCAAACAGTGAGTGAAGCAAAGGGAAAATTGCTCACTCTTCATCTTACCTAGTGAACCTCATTACCTCTCCACGGCCTTTTTTAGATAACGGTAGAGGGGTTTTGGTTAAAACCGACCTTCGTGCTGACTACTGATACACTCGAGCTTAGTACAAACACGGTTATACTCAAATACCCGAACATAAAAAGAATATTTCCGTTAACTGATTTTTAGGTAATCGATATGTGTTCCGGAATTGGTTTCGTGGTACAATAATCGGCTCTAAGAAGGCGGCAGCCATACGAGCAAGAAGTCTTTCTTTTTGCTCCTTGCGAAGGTGACTGTATCGTGGGCTTCGGATCTGCAGGGAGAGGAAGACGAATGGAGAGAAATTTGACGCGCCGAGATCCTCGATTTTTATTATTCACCCACCACCATACATCACCGGGTGTTGCGGCTATTGTTTTTTTCACGTCCTTTCTCTCTGGGCACGACAATTCGGGTCATAACGAATCGGATGATTTATGTTGTTTTCTACGAATAGCTACCCTAGTTGACGGGATACTCTCGATACGACGAGGCGTAACACCAATTACACGAGTTGGACCGTGACTGACGCGCGGTGAAATATGGTTCTTCGAAGATTCACGGAGTGACCAAAAGATTGAGATGTTTTACGCCGGAATGGATATATCAACAAATAAATTTCAGCTGACCGCAAGCGGAACTAGCGGCTACGGTCCAGCCTGCTGATGCGTGTTCCACTTTTGAAATATTTTCTTCATATTTCACGTTTTTTTTCGTCCCGTTCGTTGTGTCAATAATTGCAAACAACCTGCGCCTTCAGCGGGACTCAACACCACGGCTCAATCTCCAGAAGCTGCCGACTCATCGCAGCTCTCATAAAGTGACAACTGTATCCATTACTGCGCACATCTTGGATCTCTTGAAGATACATACCTTTCCCTTGTCAATACTGTAGCATTATAATCCCTCTCAAATCTTTCACTTGGATTTCTGTTGTACACTTAAATCTAGATAAAGAACTCTGTATGCAAAATAACTCGTTCACTCTTATTCTTTTTCAACTTTTGCAGCATTCAGTTTAAGGAACATATACCCTACATTGTGAATTACTACATTGGCTACAATTATTCACGAAGAAATGTTCGACGGCAGAAACTTGTCTAATCTATTCACTCTGCATAAAGGATAAATATCGTTTACGTAAAAGTACTTTTCCACGATGTTCATTCCTTGTCCTAAAATCAATTCATTACGTATAATATGATGACATATTCATTCATAACATCAATTGCGTATTGTTAATAATCAACGGTAACAATCTCTGTTCATAATTACGCCGATTATACAGGAAAATTTTATAACTTTACCGTCTTTTCCTAACTTTCTCCCTTACGCCCTCAAAGTAGAGATGATATTGTTTGCAATAACACGTATCAGGGAGTTGATATCGTATATGGGTACAGTGGTATCTTGGTTAACGACGGCCTTTGTTAGTACGACGTACTTGTTTAACTACGAGTGGATTGGAGTGGAGTGAGCGATAAATAAATGAACGTCGGTAACGACGCAGGCTTTGGTTTCTGACACCTTCTGGTGAAGATCGACTATGAAAAACTTCCTTTGTGACTATTCATTTAATTAATGATATTTTGTATTGCAATTATAACTGAATAAATTATATGTACCATATTTTAATGGTATTTAAATGAGTTTTGTCTGCATATTTGACATATGGTATTATTGTGGAAAATCGAACCTTGGAAAACGACTGTTTTGGTTAACGACGACAATCTTGGAACAGATTACGGTCGTTGATCAAGGTGTATTATATCAAGGTAACATAATCAATATGATATCAATGATCACTCCAATGTATTTACTGAAGATCGCCGAAGAGGAAATACCAAACATAAAATGGAGTTAGGTCGAGTTAACGCTCACTCTGTATTATTTGGGAAATTTCAGGAATCAATATTAAGATTTTCTGAATTAAGGAGCCACACGCGTCGAAATTAAGAAGTACAATTTAATGCAGCATGAACGATGAAGAACTTGATCGAGCACAGAAACACACACTTCCTAGTTGTGTACAATTTGAGCTTATCTGTGACAGGCGTGAGGAGGAACAAGAAGAACGATTAGCTCAAAGGATAATCGGAGCAACGATGTATCGACAATCTAGCGGAAGTGAGACGGCGCAGAGGCGAAACAATTTCAACACCAAGCGTATTCACGTGGCGAAGCGAAAGAGTCTCCGCCCTCTCCCCCCTTGTCTAAATTTAACCAGAAGTTAAAGATTTTTAAGAGATAAAGTAAGATCAGAAGGTGGTTTAAATTAGGATGACGGTAATTATAACTTTGTAGGAGATATTTACTGCTCGGCCAATTGTTTCGCTGGCACCTTCTCGGCGCGTGGACACGCAAGAGGTTCAAGGGTTGGCAACGAAGAGGGTCCAGTAAACGCACTTAAGGGACACCAAAGACTGACGCCAGCTAGGAGTTTGCAGAAGTCTTTTGGATATACTTACCTTTAATCTACGTCATTTATTTAAGGAACGGGTGATAAAGGCTGTACACGACGCCACAATTTCGACAACATAGAAAAATATCTCAGGCTTCCGATTCTAAAATTATAGCCCGCTTTGTACTTGCAATCAGGTGGAAAGGCGCCGCTTAGGGAAAAAATAAAAAATTGTAAACTTTGAGAATTGGTGATTAGATTTCGTACGTGGCTAGTCGTATTTTCTACTATATCAAAGACTAAACTTGTCATTAAAGAAAACGTTAGCGTAAGTTTAAGAATATTTAAATTTACTCAATGCGTTTCAGGTAACGAAAGAGAGATCGTGAAAAGCATAAAAATGTCTAAAATACCATGTGTTTTCTAATTATTTCTCGTGTGTCTTTTCTTAATTCTCCCTTTTTCAAAGGCCTTTAAAACATATTAATACAGAAATAGTATCTTCTCTCCCGGTATCTTCGTGAATGAAACGAAGATGGCGAAAAAAGCCTACTTCTTACATACAATTCACAAACAAAATTATTTGACATCATGAGGAATTGTTGAATAAAACAAGTTTTTGAATAACAAAGAAAATTACGTTTACTAATCCACAATTTAAACAACATTATTCTTAACAAGAGTAAGTTTTCGTTGGGTTATTTTTCGAGACATTTTACGAATCATTAAATGAACCCCTTTTTAGGAAAACAAAGGATGTTTTGCGATATTTTCCGAAGGTTATTGCAATATACCTTAAGGCTAGATTTTGATTCTGTATATATGTTTGAATGGTAGATATATGACCAAACGTTTTTACGCTCAAAATTCTAGCCACAACTATGGAGTTTGTACCTTAAAGTGCCGATAAAATTCTGGTTAAAAATTCAAATGCATGGCTAAATGAGAGATGTTTCAAGAATGCAAATAGTCGTTTCTATAAAATAAATTTTTGATGTGGTAAATATTTTGGCGAAGTGACTGGTTACTAGGCTGAGCATTATGACTGCTGTTGATTGAAGAATTACGGCTTCAATTTCATTTCTTGGTAGCCTTCCGATCACCTAGAAAACCATCAATATAGCTATAAATTTCGGACGTTACTAAAAGTTATTGATTCTGTTCAATATGTTTCGAGAGTTGGCCAAGAAAAAGTATATCACTATTTCATATTCTCAAGACGTATATGTCACAGGATCATTAACAAGAAAAGCACGATTAAGCATGCATGAGCATGTGTAAGAAAAGCATTATTAGATGCAGGGTTAGTACATCTACATTAATACCCTGCAAGCCGCCTTTCAGCGTGTGGCAGGGATGTATATATGTTTATACCGAGCTACCTTTGATGAAAACCGATAGGACACTACATTGAATTCTCACAGCGCTAGCGCCAAACTTAACGGTTAACGAGATTACCGATTAGATCCTATAATGTTGTCTACATTTAAGCCGTTGAATATGGCGTTAGGAGTACATGTAGTGCATGGCGAGTTAACTTATGCAAACTTCACTAAATTCTAATACCATAGATGTTAGAAATAGGCTTAAGAGAGGTATAAACCATGGGCATGAGGGAAGTTACGAGATAATTTCGCAACTTGCTAGAGATTAAGCAGAGTTTGTGGTATTTACCCCCAAACAGCCAGAGAAATTGAGTTCAGAAAGTTACTGTGTTTACCAAGTACCTTAATCCTCCAAATATTCATGTATCTTTAGATAGAAGTTTCAGGCGGAAAATTACACACTATACACTAGAAATAAAGTTAAATAACGATGAGCTTCACAGGATACCACCATGGCTCTATATGAAGAAACTGCAGTCAATATTACGTTCCTAAAGTGTATAAATCTACGTCTGTGAGAAGAAAAGGGATACGCAAGGGGTCACTGTACTGCTTATATGACCGGATAACTTCATATACACTCGCGAGAAGCTTTTCCGCCTCGACGTCGGCGTTTCTATGCAATCCGCGAGATAAAGAACGGGTTAAAAAGGGAGGATTAATGGGATCAACAGGTTCTGATTAACGGCCATCGCCTTCCCATAGGATCGCGACGAGGTTCTTTGAGGAAAACTCTTTTCGAGGATAAAGGCCACGATGGGCTCAGGACGTGAGGATCTTCGCTTCTTCATCACGCACCGAGCGGCGTTAACATTACCTGCAGAATAGGGGAACGAGAGGAGTCGAAAACCGGTTCCTCCGTAAATAAAGGAGGGCAACGTTTAAATTAAAGTCGTTCGCGGTCCGGGTAAGTAAATAAGGCGAGGGTTGGTCGTGAAATGATTAGCCGAACGGTAACGCAAATGAGCATGATGACTCATTCCGCCGAATATTAATTGAAGAGACTTAGAGAAAGACAGTTCGCGATTCATCAACGCTGCCGATTCATTTCGACCCGTATTATGCGTAAAAGAAATTAATTGGTTAATTTGGGAAAATCGAGGGACGACGCTGGAGCGGCTAATGGCCGCCGGATCAATTACGCCGAGATGCGTCGATGTCGTCTTTTATTTTCCGCCAAGGCCCAACTCCCATGCTCCAGTCCTTGGCTTAAATTTGGGCAAGTACGTTTCCGTGGGCGGGAAGGTAAAAAAAATGCGCAATCGCGCATAATAAACTCATTTTTACATCCTCCTAATAGTAGTCCCACGAATCTCTTACACTTGGGAGTCCAGAGGCCTACAGCGCGAAACCGGAAAATTTACTGCGACGAAAACTGGGAACTGCGAGATGTAACCGAGATAAATTCTCCTTACAGTCATTTCTGTATCAAAGAGTATTAAAATATTTTTATTCGAGTTATCCTTGTGAGATGGAGTTTTCGTATCACGACTGTCTACAGCAACAGAAACAGGACAAGAAAAGCCTCAATCGATATTGATTATGGTTCAGGGTACTTCAAATAATCGAGTATTAGTGGGTTCAGAAAGAAAGTTTCAAACCCGCGTAAAAAAGCGATTACATTTCAAAATATCACAGGTTTCTTTACCACAAAACTATCGTCTTTCTTTCCTTTATTTCGATTTCCACTGAGGTTCTTAAAATATGCCTATTTTGTAGCTTATAATTTTAAATGTTATATATTCGTGTTTGTACATTATTTTGACAAGGGTTAAATGGAAGATAGGACTCTCTTTGCCCAGGGAAACATTGACGTCTGGGCTCCTTACTGATAGAGAAGAGTAAAACCTAATTATAAATCGTTTGAGCAGATCATAACTATTCAAAAACTAAGGAATAAGGACCTACTGCATCAGTTATAGAGGACAAAACGGGTGTGTCCTAACAACTTTCGTAAGTCTTCTTATTACTTTAACGAAGATATTATTAAAAAAATAAAGTCCATTATAGAGAAAGTAATTCTACACTGGCCCGAGTGAGAGAGTCTTTATTTCCTACCGACTGGGAATCATACATTTCACAAAAGAACCAACTACTTCTCTTTAATTAAAGCCTCCAACCTCAACACTTGGTTAGTGTGAAAGGTTAAAAATCTAACGAATATAAAAATTCATGGAAAACTCGACCATTTAACAGATTTTAATTTTATAACAGAGCTAATCATTCCAGTTATGGTAGTTACATATTTTTTCAGAGGGAAATACCTCATATAATTAAAATAATTGTCAAGGCTTAGTAACGGGACTAGACAGGCGATGGTTTTAGATAGGGGCTGTCCTGGAGAAGAAGAGATATTTGCATAAATATGAAACACTCATCCGCACGGTCAATCGTAGATCCGCTCCGACCACACGAACGATTACGCGCACTTAGTAGAACGACAGTAGCGGAGAGAGTAAAGGAGAAACGGGACATCGAAACGATGTGTCCTTCAAAAAGAAGAAGGAGAACATTCAGAGGAACATGTCACCGGATAAAAAATGGCGTCATTTACCTTCTCGACGGCCCCCAAAATAATACTTAAGCCCGAGTGGTAAATAATTTAGTCCAGATGGGTGGACGGGAGAGATGAAGGGGAGTGAGGGAGAAATGAATGGGCGCCTAACAAAAGGACGCCTCGGTCACCTGGGCAATCATTAATAATTGCCTTATGTAGGAGAGACGAGGAAAAAATGCGTGAAGGCAACGACCGGGAAAATTCAAAGAGAAACGATAGAGAAAAGAGGAGTGCCTGAGAACTTCCGATGGAAGACAACAAAATGAGCACAATAACATCTTATACTACAAAAGTATAACATCTTAAAATACAAAGCCATTGTAATGTTCACATCGCAACGATCGGCTTTAATGTCGAATGTTTTTAAGGAATATGTACTGGTAATCACTTAAATTTATAAATACTACATGCAAAGATATATCGAGCCGGTATTTTCGCGGTCATTTTTCTCCCCACTTACAGAGACAGTGTTTCACCACAAAAATGATGGTTTTCTCTACAATTTAAATGTAGGGATATTTTCCCACAAAGAAAATCTATGGTTTGTTTTGTTTATGCTCTTTTTTTCTTATATATATGTACCTTAATCCTCCAAATATTCATGTATCTTTAGATAGAAGTTTCAGGCGGAAAATTACACACTATACACTAGAAATAAAGTTAAATAACGATGAGCTTCACAGGATACCACCATGGCTCTATATGAAGAAACTGCAGTCAATATTACGTTCCTAAAGTGTATAAATCTACGTCTGTGAGAAGAAAAGGGATACGCAAGGGGTCACTGTACTGCTTATATGACCGGATAACTTCATATACACTCGCGAGAAGCTTTTCCGCCTCGACGTCGGCGTTTCTATGCAATCCGCGAGATAAAGAACGGGTTAAAAAGGGAGGATTAATGGGATCAACAGGTTCTGATTAACGGCCATCGCCTTCCCATAGGATCGCGACGAGGTTCTTTGAGGAAAACTCTTTTCGAGGATAAAGGCCACGATGGGCTCAGGACGTGAGGATCTTCGCTTCTTCATCACGCACCGAGCGGCGTTAACATTACCTGCAGAATAGGGGAACGAGAGGAGTCGAAAACCGGTTCCTCCGTAAATAAAGGAGGGCAACGTTTAAATTAAAGTCGTTCGCGGTCCGGGTAAGTAAATAAGGCGAGGGTTGGTCGTGAAATGATTAGCCGAACGGTAACGCAAATGAGCATGATGACTCATTCCGCCGAATATTAATTGAAGAGACTTAGAGAAAGACAGTTCGCGATTCATCAACGCTGCCGATTCATTTCGACCCGTATTATGCGTAAAAGAAATTAATTGGTTAATTTGGGAAAATCGAGGGACGACGCTGGAGCGGCTAATGGCCGCCGGATCAATTACGCCGAGATGCGTCGATGTCGTCTTTTATTTTCCGCCAAGGCCCAACTCCCATGCTCCAGTCCTTGGCTTAAATTTGGGCAAGTACGTTTCCGTGGGCGGGAAGGTAAAAAAAATGCGCAATCGCGCATAATAAACTCATTTTTACATCCTCCTAATAGCAGTCCCACGAATCTCTTACACTTGGGAGTCCAGAGGCCTACAGCGCGAAACCGGAAAATTTACTGCGACGAAAACTGGGAACTGCGAGATGTAACCGAGATAAATTCTCCTTACAGTCATTTCTGTATCAAAGAGTATTAAAATATTTTTATTCGAGTTATCCTTGTGAGATGGAGTTTTCGTATCACGACTGTCTACAGCAACAGAAACAGGACAAGAAAAGCCTNATATATATATATATATCTCCACAATGAAAGGTTAAGAAACGAAGTTAGGCCGAAGAGAGGCCCACTGGGACCAACCTCGCAATTGAAAGGTTGAAAAATAATAATACTAATCGTTGCATTCGTGAATTTAGAAAATATTCAGCGTAAATCCATGTGTTTTGATATAAGTTGCTCAGACAAACCGATGTGTGTAACTAAGACACTTTTCCTTAGGGAGGAGGATCGTTAGAATAAATTAGATTACTTTTTAGGGTTAAACTTGCTCACAGAATTCGGAGATAATACGTTCTCGGAAGATGAAGTATATATAGCGTCCACCCTATTATATATGCAAATCAGATACTACAAGAAACATTAGGGATGTAGATGCTGGAGCTATCCGCATCTAAGTTTCAAAATTTCCGCGAGCAACACGAGACGATAACAGGTTAGAGACTTATGGCGCATATACACCCTGACACCCGCCGAAAAGGAGCTTGCTAGGTAAGTGTGTAGATATAGATAATAACTGAATTCCTACCTGGTCTATCTACGAAATGATATACTCTATATTGGATGCCAGTATCAGTTGTGGGTACAGGATGTGCGAGTTTTTTCTAATAGAATCGTGAAATTGGTGTTTGTAATTATCAACAGATATTTAGGTATAGGTAGAGTATATAGAGAGGATACGAGCAATCGGATTCGATATAGGTGAAGGAAGGTATGGAAACTAGACTGATTGAAAGGGACTTCTTATGAGGGAAAAGATGGAGTGGAGTACTGGAAAGGGAATGGAGCTGGAGTAGGGATTTTCTCAGAAGGTCGAGAGGGTTTCCTTGGGAAGCTGAAGGAGGGTGCCGTGTCATTGGAAGTCAGCACGTGGTAGAGATTGCGGGAGGGTCGATTCCCCAGGAGGAGAATGTGGAGAGGGAACTGCGATTGTGGGTGGAGGGAAAGTGTCCGAAAGAGGATTTCGTGGTGAAGATGCATGTAGGACGGAGCTTTCATTTGTTTCTTAACCTTCGGAACACCACGCTCTCTCCCGAAAGGCAGACTCCCAAGGGGGTAAATCGTGATCGCATTAAAATCACTTACGTCGTACATTCAAATCCGCTGGTATACATCTCGTGTCTCTCTCAGCTGATCTAGGTCCCGGTTAGCAGTACACACGGCAAGGGGTATGGAAAAAAGAGGCCTGCTCTTGTGAAACGGCGGAACGTCACTTCCGACGGAATGGGCGCAGATTTCAAAGTCCTCCACAGGCTTCAAAAAAGGAGTGAAGCAACCGCGGGAGTATAAATTCGCATCTTCTGATGCATGGGAGATAACCTTAAATGCACCAACAGCGGTGCTTCTTTAACTTTACCCTTGGTATTTCTAACGAGGATAGCATTTTTCAGACAGCCGAGAAAGCGTTATCGGAGTTTGTAAAGCTTTAACTACCAGAGAATGACAAGGGTAGAAATTGAAAATATAACACCCATAGCAGAAAACAAAAATCATACGATAAAATTTCATCAATTAATTCAATCATAAGGATATGTGCCTCAAATATTTCTCCGATGGCCTCAAAAAAAAAAGAATACTTCAACTCTTCAACCACGTCGTGTGGATTTCGATCGAGCTTTTCTCCCTCTATCACATAATTCCTTAAAGATACTTTGATATCTTGGGTGTTTACTAGATTTACCTTAACTCTTTCAATGACAATAAATGCATTTTTTAAAATTGAATGAATATCAATGTGACCAGTTAAAAAATTAAAAGAAGTTATGAGTAAATTCACAAGTAATGCACATATCATCTCATTAGAAACACGAAGAAAAACTATTGCAGACAAAGTGTGAGAGCAATTTTTTGGGAAAGCCTTTGTTTCTATATATCTATATGCACAACTGTTATTTTAAGGTGATATTTTAATTTAAAGGCGTAATGGTATTTTTATAACTTTGAAGTGTGTAATGTAATTTTGAATAATTTCCCGTTTATTCCTTCAATTATATATTTATAGCGTTTTCTCGATATGAATTTAATTATTAATTATAATGGATATGAATTTAATTATTTTTTATTTTCATTTTATTCGATTTTTCTATGTTTTTGCAGAGTTAGCATGTTTCAAAGCTATGATACCATTATATATTGGTCATGATTTCTATATTTCTGGGTTTTTTTACCCCCTTCTCTGTGAGTGTTTTCCCGCAACGTGGGTTTTTTCTTAGTCATCCTTATGTTGCTAAGATTTTTTCCACACTCTTTATTTTTAATTTAAATTAATCAATGTATATATAATAAGGGCATACTAGGTTATGGCAAAGAGAGGCCTACATGGGCCTAATCTCGCCAATATAGGGCACATCTATCTGCTTGATATTTCAACACACATTCAGCTAAAGAAAAACTTGGTGAAACCAGAATGCTTCCGCTTTTCTCCATTATCTTACCTATATGAAAGTAATAGAAAATCACTTTGAAATACTAGAAATTAAACGCTTAAGATCGGTGGCAACAGTTCATGGAAAAGTGACTTTCCTATGCTCTCGGCCCACGCGCGAATTAATGCAGAATGGTAACCTGAAATTGATCGTGTAAAACCTCACCTCAATATTGAAAGGAAGGGGTTGCGAATAAAAGAGATTTATAAAATACGCGTGGGTGGGCGATAAAAGATAAAGACAAGACCGCTTGGAAACGTGGGCAACTATAAATTCAACCGTTATCGGACACTTGTGAAAATTTCCCGACAAAATCCAAGATGAATCGCGTTCGAGGATATGGTAGTCGTGACGGGGAAGGGCGGTTGGCATGGAGATGGTTCGCTTCGAAGACGATGTGGGGAAAGATGGAGTGTGGATAGAAAGCGCGGCGCGTGCAGAAACGATAAAAGCGCGATAATCGCGTCCGTTTAAATATAGTCCTGCGACTCGAGCAGGCGACGTCAGAGGCTGCTCCTCAACTGATTGGCTTTGGGAAGGCTCAAGCCGCGGGAATCATATTGAAGTACTTCCGGATTATTTTTGAAAGAGTGACGCAACGATGAGCTCTACCTTGAGAGTTCTCCTACGAAACGATGATAAATACAGGTGATTTATCCAAGCCCCCCAGATGGGATTATCATCGATTACTTTCTTTCCCATCGTTAACATGTAGAAAGATGAAATGATATAAAATCCGAGTTTTCTCGCAATAGGTATATATGTCGTTTCCGCTGAAAACAAAAGTTTTAAAACCGAGAGAAAATATTGAGAAGATACATAATTATTTTCACTTTTATCATTGTTTTTACCCACAATGAAAATTGGGGTAGGAGTATCAGACTCAAGAATTCAATAGAGCCTACAAGGGGATTTTTTGGCGTACGATAACCTCAGCAATGACAATTAATTCTCAGTTAAGATTCATAAATTTGCGAACGATGTTAGGTGTGCCAAGTATTGCAGCTTTATGCACTATCTTTAGACGTTCTTCTTGTAGACAGCTCTTTATCCACTGTGTTCTTCATTCGGTGAGATCATGCGGTTAAAAGACTCCGACAGGTAACAAAAAGGTCGGTTTTAGAATTAAAATAAGCAAAAATGAGACAAATAACTATAAAAAAGATTTGGGTATCGGAAGATACTCTTCAGCTGACGGCTCCCCATGAAAAACGCGCGGTGCGGGAAAATGCTTATTGAGAAGAAGAGCGAAGAACACCAACCAATGACTACAAGTACTCGACAAAACTATTTAAACATTTCAGTCCGATAAAGCAATATGATATAAATATCAACGAAAAATTCAGGATGATTTTCCAAAGAGATGGTCGGTCGACTCAACTGTCTCATCCTAGGATTGGATGATATAAAAACTTACGCTCCTCGTCTAACTTTCTTAAATTAATTTATTATTGAAATTCAAAAAAGAATCCTATTTTACTACAGAACGGGAACAAAATTAAGCGCAATACCAAATCATATTCCAAGAACCATGATTTTAAAATAATCAAAATCGAAAGGAAAAAACTAGGAAAAACAAAAGATTATTGTTAATCATAAGGAAAATCTATTGAAATGCACAAAAGTTTGATAGAAAAAGAGAAGATTGAATAGAAAAACCAATAATAAATAAACACAGGATATTAGAGGTTAGGGATAACAAGGTCATTAAAAGTTTTGTTGGGAGGCCGGTGTTAAGATTAGAACAACTCAGCTTATATAGACCAGCCTTTCCAACACCATGAGGAATTGGCCCTGGAGAAGAGCGTAAAAAGAAAGGGAGAGGAGGAGGGCAAGAGGATGGACGATGGAGACCCCCCTCTTAGAAGCTGCTGCGCCAGTTAAAGACGCTTTGACTCTTCCGAAAGGCTGTTGCAAATTCGAAGGAAGCGAAGCGGTTCTTCAGCAAAAGTGGGCGTGTCAAAGAAAGGGGATATCTTGGAGAGGTGAGGGGAAAGACTCAAGGAGGCCGTGAAACTAAGGACGTATTATACGTGAAGTTCTACGCGGAGGAGAGGGAAAAATTCTACGCTAGAGAGGAATCGTAGGATGAATTTTCTCCTCTTTGCGAGGAGAAAGGACATTTTTTCATCGATGAATCTCTTGACGGACGCCTTTCTAAAAAAGTCAGTAATCTTTTGAATATGAGCTCTTTGCTGGCTTTTGATCATCAACAGCTCCGTTGCTCCGCTGGGAAAAGGGTTGAAAGAGAGCTACGAAAGATTAGAAGAAACTTCGTCTTGTTGGTTACGGGTTACTCAACACCAAAAGAGATCTGTGGTCGAAATTGAAATTTTACGGCAACCTTTACAGGCATCTTCATTTAGGCCTATGAACGGATTATCTTTTAAATTTACTTTGCAGGATATGTATGAATCGATTAAAAATGTTGATGATTGAATGCTTCTTTAATAATGATATATCAAATTATCAACAACTTCTTGCTAAGTATTCTTTCTGCGTGAAACACATCTCACACTCGCAAAAATTCTTAAATCTTACACAACAGGCCTGGAAACAACCAGTGCACAATATTTTCTGCAAATTCTCATCACTGCCGAACTTAACCCAACTCAAACGAAAAATATAAACAATTAAAATTTTATTTCAAATCATTAATTTATAGGTTACGCAATCCACTAGCAACTTCGTGATTGCTGTTTCAATGTCTTCCCATTTGAAAGAATTTTCTTTCTTGCTAGCAGTTCGCATGAGTGCTATTCTGAACTATACCGTTCTTAGAATATGAAAATTAAATGCTGAAAAATGGATTTCTTCCGATACTCTTTAAAGATATATTTCATGTAATTCGTTCCTGTAGATAAAATAAGTACAGCTCGGCGAAATAGCTACTCAACATAAGGACCGCGAAAATAAAGTGGGTAAAATAGGGAAAATTCAAATTTTTTACATTGAAGTTTATTTGCTAAGGGCCACCAAGTAAACATTAACTAGCAAATTTACATTAAAACTGGATGCGAAATGGCTGGAACCGTGAGTTACTTAAATACGCTCTCTCTCATCTCCGGATAAACCTGAAACATTATGCTAAGCTGTTTTGCTTACAACATAATTTTTAAATTTATCATGATATGTAAATTGGACAATTTCCTCTATACTTATGGCATGGAAAGGAAGAAGATTGGGGTTTCTCCTTACAAGAAGAGTCAGTAACCGTCCCCTGACAGGTCAATTACAGTAATTTTCCAATTGCGCTCATTAATGTGGCGATAACAAGTGCAGCTGGTTATTTATTTCATCATTGGTGAGAAACGAGGGACGAGTGGAAACAGGCACTCTAGATTACGGAAGACGGAGAGGGTTAATACAAAAAAATTGCGGGACTAAACGGCAAACAGCCTCTTGGACATCTGAAGCTTTGCAGCTTTATGGGAAGAAATTTTTACGACCAACTCTGAGAAAAAAGCAGCTCCTTATGTGAAGAACTAAGAGTGATTCTCAAAGTGTCAACATTTCTTTAGCAAACCCATACAAGGGGATCCGATATACTGAATTAATAATAATTTTCATTTATGAGATCAAATCAAGAACATTTTGATAAAAATTTAAATTATATTCGAACTGTCGAAAACGAATGAATTTAAGCAAGGTAATGAACTTAAAATTTCTACTGGGGTATTAAAAAAAGCACCAAAAAGAACAAAGATTTAACTGCATTCTTAGCCGAGAGAAATAGAACACCATAACGACTATTTAACTTCACATAAATATGAGCAAAAAGTCATCGGCACCGATTTCCAAGATTCAACCCTTTCTTTAATTCCTAATAGTATCGATATCTGTCGTTAAGGAAACTATGCAATGAAAAACTTTCCCTGATCGAATGAAAAAAT
Organism: Ladona fulva; assembly: GCA_000376725.2. Taxonomy (NCBI): domain Eukaryota; kingdom Metazoa; phylum Arthropoda; class Insecta; order Odonata; family Libellulidae; genus Ladona; species Ladona fulva. Next base: position 1,144,183 of record KZ308154.1, on the reverse strand, counting down.
TCAAGGGTAAATTACAACATTTAAAATAGAATTCAGCTCATTATGATATGCCGGCACACATAGAAAATGAAGGCGATGGGCATTGAAATTACATTATATTAGGAAAAATGTTATGGCATTATTATTCTAGAGTGCATTGTCTCATAAGTGTGAAACATGGACTTTAAGATCAGTACAGCAAAAGATGCGGGAGAGACATAAGATGGAGAAAGCGAAGTCAACAGTAAAACAATCAAAGTGCTGTAGATGGATAGCAGGAATAATAGTATCAACTGAAGAAACAAAACGGAGGTAGAGGAAATGATTTAATAAAATACTGTAAGTGGAGGAATTGATAAACAAAGAAATTGCTTGAAGGTGCAATCCAAGGGAATACAGACTGGAATACAAAGGTAATAGTTGTAGGACGATACTAACGGTGAGTTTCCCGAACAAAGAATGAGAGAATTGGCGTTAAGTGGGGAATTGGGAGAGCATGGGCCATCAGATTGGTTGAAAACTAATGTGTACGTGGTGATTGGAAATCGAATGCAGCCTTGAAGCTATGCTTTCGCAAAATTCGGTCGAAATTATTGTTGGCTATAAGTTGCACCTTACCTTTCGCCTGATTTTATTTTCGATTCCGGTTTATTGACCGCTATCACATCATTCATACACCTTGAATTGCTCTCTTATTACTTCCACCGACGACGATTGCGTAAAGTTTCTCCTAAACAAACGTGAATAGTTTTCGTAGGGGTCATAACTGTAAAAACTCTCTTAAATGGAGTCGTATCATATACGTGAGTTTTTAAAACGCCATGGAACTAAAAGCTCCAGGAAATCTTTGCAAAAGATAAACGTCACACAAAACTGCCTAAAGATAATTATACCATCCTTTTAAAAATGGCATTCAAATGTAAAACTGTATTGTTATTTTGTCTAGAGTTGAAACGCAATGAAAGACAAACAACTGCCAGGAATAATAAAGGGGGCCTCCTCAGAAGTGGCATACATTCGGCAGAGATCAGTTGAACGGCCCTGAGGTAACGATCTCACCGTGACGTTTCTCATTCGCGAATGACAAACAAACCACGTCTTTGCTGAGAAAATAATCTGCGAAATTTGAAAAGGTAACCCTTCGGAAGAAAATAATATATAAACACTTCAATTCCGATATATTCATACAATATTAAACATTCTTGAGAAATTGTTAATGCCACGATTTAAATGCCTTAACTGCCGTGGAAAGAAACTTGGGCTGGGCATAGCTTCAGAATTTTATCCTACTTTTGTGAGATAGTTTTATATGCTATTAGGATTGTAAATCTTGTGTTGCATAAAAAGCTGGTGACGTCTACGAATTTTCTGAAACTCGCTGAGTAGATCCAGAATAGCCATAGCCATATTTAGAAAAGATGAGGTGGAATTTCCATACATATAACGTATTCGTAAATTAAAATTACCTTTATAGCGGTTTGACATCATTGAAACGCCCTTTTCCAACGCTTAACGACTTCTTTTCAAGCTGATGACGCTAATACGCAAAGTCGTATATTTGACGACATAATATAATCTCATTTCCAAGAGACGAATTCCGCTGAATCAGATGTTTTATGTTGATGGTTGGGAATCTCATTTGCACAACGAAACGGAGTCTTGGGATTAAATAAACGGTCCAGGCTCTGGAAATAAATTGGGGCTTATACACCTTACGTCTATATCATTCCGAGGTGATTATTACTTCAGCATCCAATTTTTTTTTATATTCCTTCCTTGTAATCCTTTCCTCCGAGGTCTGTTAGACAAGGTGCTATCACTTAAGAGATCAAAATGCCAACCTTTCAGGACTCAGTCAAAATCTTATTGATTGTTCTATTTTTATTTATTTATCAAATATTGCTAATATATGTAAATAATCAGTCCGGAGACGGGTTTGGGCCTCGAATACTAAATTCCTTAGCATCGGAAATCTCAGGAGACGGAATGCTGCTTACTAGACAAGATGTGAAGCGAGGTAATTTGTTCTTGCTTTACTCACTGATTGTGATCCACAATACTGAGAATACGTACGCATGAGTGGAACACTGCGCACCTACAGTAGCAATTTTTGTAACATTCAATAAAGAGAGACCTAAATTAATTTCACTATCCAGCATTAATTAATCATCGGTAGCTTTCATAATATCGCAGCCATGTACAAGAAAGGCTGAAGTGAGTTAAAAATACATTTTTCCACCCTATACCGCAAATATTGCAGTAGTTTCTAGATACATAAGTTCTAACTTGAGAACTAATTTCGATATTTTATAAAAGAATAGGAAGCAAAAACAAGTCATAGTAACGATATAAGTTACCCAGTTCACCCCTAAGTTGCCATTTCACTGAGTCGAGAAGGTTTTTAAGGATAGCGACTTTCCAGTCAGAGAAATCGTCTCCTCGATAGCATTTAAAGCCGTTTATCTAGTGTCGGACTTTAATTGCGAAATGAACTCGGCCGTAAATTGCAGAGATGTTATAATTACCGCGCATAAAGCATTGAGATGAAGGGAAAACATTTTAGAGGCCATCGTAGATTTTGTGATGTTAATTAGATCGGAAAAACGTGCTTCGCTCTGTCTGATACTCGAGAGCGTACCTACTTTCGAGAGCGGCATTTACTCTGGAGAACTTGTCCTCCTTAAGTGTCCTTTTATTTTTCCATCCTTTGCTAATACTCCCACTTTATGGGGAAGAAATGAAAACATTTTATAAATGAGCATCAGCTGAAAACGGGTGTACGTATCTGATAATCAGAATCATTCTCCCACGAAAACTGATTAAACACGCTAATTGATGTGGAGTAACTTTTGGCTCAGGAGAGCGAAGTATTGAATAAACAACAAACTGAGATATCTGCCTAAAAATTCATAAGCTCATAGCGTTACATCCTCAACCACTCTTGAATTATCTACGATAAGCTTTGGAGAGGAGAATGAGGTAACTAGGCGAGATGAAGAGTGAGATCCCATATACTTCCTTTCCTCACTGTGGCAGAAGACTATGGGAGGAGCAAGTCCACGTAAGTATAGTAATGATACAACGAATAATGCTTTTCGTAGAGATCGATAAGTAAGGACCAAAAGAAGTTATTATTCAGCGCCTCAGTAACGTTCATATTATGAAAGCCATGAGCAATATTAAGACAAAAGCAAACGAAAGATACATTTTTCTGTATTGTACCAAAAGACAAATGAAAAATGTCCAATTCTTCAAAACGTGGTAAAATATTATCTATTAAGATGTTGCAATGTTACCAGGTGAAAATGCCGATTTCAAGCAGCATGAAAATTACCTTTTTAAAGTTCGCTTGTGGTTTTCGAATTGCAATGGCATAAGAGGAGAACATATATCTTCAACGGTAAACCCGCGAGTAAATCCATAAAATCGAAAATTACGGATAATAAAGTAGGAAATACGGGGAAATGAATTCACGCGATTCTAGCGAACGACATTAAATCTCAGAAGGTGGTTTTATTATCTTGCGTGACATTAAATTCTCCGCAGAAACATCAACCATTTGATCACTAAAAGCTATATTTGACCCAAAAATATTGCATGTCTATTTTATAATTACTGCTTGTACTGAATCCATAGCTGGATAAATCCTCAAGCCTGTACAACATTACCTCAAGACCAAATTACCTAAGATAATGGCATCAAATACAGCATTTAAATATAAAAAAATTTCATATTACCCGTCTAACTCTGATCAAGAATTTTTTTCATACAAGGAAAACCGTCAAGTACATATAATCGATTTATTTATTCGTTTATGGCATTGGTGTATCATTTTTGGTATTGGTTCAGTTTATAGCATTTATGGTTAAGTGAAATGGAAAGCCTATGTTCTGTACGTAGAGCGAGTTTTCCCACCATATGGGAAGTAGTTGGATTGCCGATGGGCCGTTAGGCAACTGGCTGAGGCATACAGCTTCCCCTCTTGCTTCCAATCCAATAGCCTTTTTCATCTGTCAGTTGACGTTGTGTAATAAAGACCTGGGCCATAACCTTTCAGTTTCACTGTGGATAAATTACAAATTGATGAATCTTGAAAAAAAACGAAGAACTAGGAAAATCGTTAATATTTACATTACGGCATTCCTATGGGATATAATTGATAGAAGTCAAATAATACCTTCTGGTTGTAAAAGTAATGGTCTGAAACAAGATAAAACACCAGTAAACGTTTAAATAATGCAAGACAATAAGAACAGCCACCGACATTTCCTCCTTGAATGTGACGTAGGGGTGATGTAAAAACCTTAAAGATCCGGAACACAACCCCTTCTAGGTCGAATCCATTATCCATCTGGCGTAATTTGCGATCCAGCGCCCTCCACTTTACATTCACCAGATATCTGGTATAATTAAAAAATATATCGGTTATTCAAACTCTTGATTTATTCCGCGAAAGCACGGAGCAGAGCCAATGGCCTATAGGAATGAGGAAGAATAAGGAGAAATGGATATGGCAACGACCGTCTACATTTCTTTTTCAGAGCAATAAAAGATAAATGAGTGCCTCTTGCTCTGAAGAGCACTTCTGGTTCGCTTGCCTCTACGCGGGACAGACCTGTAGCCCCGAGAAATAAAGAAAGAGACTAAATCCCACTCGAGCTAATCATTAATCTGTGAGGAAATCTCGAGAGGTCTTCCTTCCTTCACTTTCACATGAACATTTCCTTCCTACGTTCGAAGTCGTTATTAAAGCGTTCTTCAGGTATTTTAGGTTCAAAACTCTCAACATCTCGAATAAAGAGTCTCGGATACAGAAGTATTGGCGGAAAAATAAACCCAGGATTATTCGGGAGCGTATTGACGGCGATCTGTGTAATCTAGAGTAATACTATTCAATCAAAAACGGAAACGTAATCAAAAACGGAAACAACGGAAATCTGGCAAATAGGAATTACTGAAATACATGAGCCGCCTTTCTTCCAATACAAAGTATGCTCATTCCATATTTTACTATGGATCGGAAATCATTTAGTCACTCATTTCATTTCATCACATCTCATTTCATCATTTCATAAACTTAAGTCATAATGATGACTTACCATCGGATCGCCGAAGTTAAAACGAAGAGTAGATTTATTTAGCTTCTTTAGGAAACATTCGTGCATGCAAGCAAGAAGATTCCGACATTAAAGAGAGTACGAGGCAACCAAAGGAACTGAAAGTGATTAAATAAAGGGTTATCCAGGAAGAATTTCCTTTCCAATCCCCAAGAGGTTGAAGAGAGCAATAGACTTGAACAAACCAAACTCTCCAGCTGCATTCATTCACGTGTATTGGTTTTCCAACGCAGTTTTCATTCCACCTTTCTCGTTCTTCTGTTTTCAAATGCCGCACCGCCCTCCGAACCCTTTTGGTCTCCAAGCTAACGCCCTTTATCCGTCACTTGTTCTCCTAAGCCTTCCTTCTTTAATGTCTCCGACGCAAATCGAGTACGCCATTACAGAAACCTCACCTTTTCCTTCTTTTATCGTTCTAGTGCGTTATAACCGTGTAATTAACGGATTAATGAAGCAAATCAGATAACGGATAATGCCATCACCTTGATTGGAACGCCAAGTTATATTATAACTCAGCGATACAACTCCGTCGGCGCAGATTTACTGAAAAATTTCAAAAGATTGTAGTCAGTTTCGACAGTGTAGAGACTGAAGATGTGGCGAAAAAACCTAGAAGTTTAGGAAGTTGTGATTCCTGAATTTTCTTTTCTTAATTTTCGCATTGCAAGGAAAAACTACACCAAAGAGTTCTAGCAGTGCCGCTGAAATATTATTAAAGAATTGAGAAATTATGCGTAGCAATAACGGCTCTTTTAATTTTACTAAAAAAGCCACAAAATATTTGTGTTCACTTACCTAATCCTTAATTTGAGACGGAGAGGGAGGTAAAATGGGAATATCATTCAAATACTTAATAATTTGAATGTCTGGTAAATTCATCACCGATGCAACAAGAATTGAGTAAAACCGTAAGTGAAACAAAGAAACCTATATAAAATTTGATATAGAGAGAAATTAATCTAGAAGAACAAAAACATTCTTATGATGTTTTTCAATAAATACTTCTGTAATGATTTAAAATGGAACACCCTACATTCGAAACACACACATTTTCCCATGTCTAAATTTTGCTTGTGGTAGTTTGATACTTTTTCGGCGAAGGCATCTCAAATTGTAATTAAACTTCTGATATGTTCTTTATAATGTAATATAAAAAAAGCTCTCTTTGCTTCCTCGTCCTTAATTCTCTTCCCAATGAAACTGCGTACACTAAATCTTGCTCATTCATAATAAAAATCATATACACTGTGTTTTTTACTAGCTTACGGAAACATTATGCTCAATACGGGGTCCACACTTATACAATCTCGCTTAAATACTTTTCTGACAGTTTAAAATATGTGATCATGATGTAGTTTTTTACCACAAAGTCAAACTGAAGTTTTGCGCCTTTGTTGAAGACCAATGATTGAAGATCAATGATTGAAGATCAATTTTGTTTCTTTCCTTAATAATGGCAGCCTAGGAGTAAACCCACCAACATCCCGACGAACTGAAGTAACCATGCTCGGGAAATGGTTAAACGGAGAGGAAAAAGCGAATATTGCGCATGAACTTACGCCGATGGCGAATTTTTTTGCTCTTCAAATGCCCTTCCTCTCGCAGGCCATCTCGCGGACATCCTCCGAACTTTTTTCCTCAACGCGTCCCTTCGAGAAATGAATTTCCGTTTCTTCATCTTAAGACGGCATTTCTCTGTAATATCCTGTTCACCCACATCCTCCCCCTCTAGAAAAAGTATATCTAACTCTTGGAACGATGGAGAATGAAAGGGCGACTAGTCGAAGGGGATTACTGAACCCTGGCGATAGAGCAAGTCTTCCATCAATCTTTGCATTCTTCCGATTTTTAAAACTGCTTAAACTTGCGAGGATCCTTGTTCCTAGGAATTTATGCCTTCCCCAGAAAACTTCAGTCGATGTGATTCTCTATTACTCCCCTTTTTCAGATATATCTTGTCGCAAATATGGGTTCACGTTTCACCTTACGGAAACTAAAAAAGGAATGCCAGAGTATTAATCGCTACGAGTGAACGAGGCTCTGTAAAATATGATGAGCTAAGACAACTAAGTGTAAATCTTGGGGTATCCATCTTTTCCTCCTTCGACAATCACTTCTCATATAAATAATCGTATACTATAATTTTTATAAATTACACGTTTAAAGTACTAGGGTCCTATTCTGGATATGAACAGAGTAATAGATATAAACTCAAGCCGTTCAAACAACGACTTTGACAGGAATGTATTTCGAAGCATTTTCATAAAAGTTAAAAATTTCAAAGGTAATTTCGGTTGAAATTATTCACAATACCACCAGATATGTTTCCACTGAGTTTTCAAGTTTTCAGAAGATTTCTGATGGCGATGCAAACTTTTGAAATGGCAAAGGAAATTTATACGAGTAATGTATTTGTAATTTACCGGATAGTTTAATCTTGGCAATAAATTTAATAATTTAATCTTAGCTATCCGTTTTCGTACTCCCTCCGTTATTTTCCGTCACATTCCTTCTCCATGATTGCTTCTCTACTCCTGGAAAATTTTCTTCCTTTGCCTCTTACACATAAATGTATAGCACTTCTTCCTTTTTCTTATTGCCCCTTTTTCGTCGCATATCTGTCTTATTATTTACTCCCTGTTTCTTCCACTTTCAACTCATTCTCCCCCAATAATACTCCCCTTTCAAGGGCAATGGCATATTCCTCTCTCGCCCGCTACCGTTCAGCTGTCTTCCCACTCCTTGCTCCCTCAGGAAATTCGCGCCGAGCACGGTTACTCCTATCAATAATTCCACTCTCATCTTGATTCGCCACTCCTCCGGGCAAACCTACACTGTTTTTTGACACTTCCTCCAACTTTTCCTCAGTCTTCTCACCACCTACTCCAATGCCTTCATCACGAGACCGTAAGAGCATCTTCTTCCACGTGTCACCTGATTTCCTCCAAAAATGTAGGTTAAACAGCTTAGCTATCTCACATTTTTTATATATAGTGTATATCTAGTGAAATTATATATATATAGATTATATCTATTATATATATATAGAGTATATCTAGTGAAAGGTAAAATCTAATTACATGAGGTACTCAGATTTTAAACGTGCTATTAATTTTTCTTTCAACATTAAGCATGTGTGAATTTTGCCCAACACCTTTTTGATCCAAACGAAAATGGGTGAGGATGACTTTGCGCAAGATGGTGCGCACCCAGGAAAAATCCCAAGGAAGAATGGGCTTGAAAAAAGTCTGACGGGACCGGGAATCGAACCAGGGTCTCCCAATTGCCGATCGGGTGCTCTGTCCGTTGAACTATCCCGGCAGAACGTTTCTCCAAGCCATTCGGGATACTTTGTGGGCAAGGACGTTGCGAGTTCGTCCGCATGGCGGCATCGTTCGCGGTCTAGCTTCATTGAAGTAACGGCCACACAAAGTGATGTGAAGGAAACCCCCTTCTGGTTGGCTTGCAGAAATGTTCTGCCGGGATAGCACAACGGACAGAGCACCCGACCGGCAATTGGGAGACCCGATTCCCGGTCCCGTCAGACTTTTTTCAAGCCCATTCTTCCTTTTTGATCCGTTTAGTTACTATGTATATTTTTTGCACTTTACAATTTCGCCCAATAAAGACATTATTATTATTATTATATGTTCCTCGCATGCTACAATGCAATACTCACTTTGTACTGTTTCTTAGAATATTTCATGTCGCTATCTTCTGAAAAGCTTAACTCACTCCCTTTAGGACTGTCTTTTCCAATTTTTTTACCGCTAACTAGTAAATGTACACATTATAGTAGTTTATGAGCTTAGAAACCTGCGGATCGCAATCTCATCGTCATTATGCTAAATATAAGTATCCAGCACGCTACTATCGCTATGCTGTACTTTACGACAACCAATTATTACTACCAAATTGATTACCGACGCTGATAATTAACTTAATAACCATTACATATCAGTTGACCATATTTTAAAGAAACATCTTTCTCGTCTTTCTTAAGTGATGGCGATTGTGAAACAATGAGTGAAACGATGTATGCACATATATAAACACGTATATTTAAGAAACAAGGGAGGTAAACTTAAAGAAGTAAAAACAACAGGAAATCGAACATAGCCACAATTGGTGTGCACCAAAATTTTCTTTAGGATACCTAGGGAATATATCCTGGTTCCTAGTCATAGGTATCACCATCAGGTGATTCAATTACGTGCTCCAGAACTGATATACATAAATAACAAACTACTGTCATATACCTGCATTACTGCGTATAACGTACTCTACTTACTTAATATAATGTAGCTAAGTAATATTATTAACAAAGTAATAAAGATAGAGGTCTTACCACTAGTAGGAGATACGTTATAGGGAGATATATTGACGACGCTATAGCATGATGTTTTACACATTTCACATCAACGACGGATTTAAAACGATGATATTAATTTCGCTAATAGCACATTTATCTTGATGGACTAGATCTTTTATTCAAATTATCAGTCGTTTAGGGAACCACATTTATCCAGTTAACGGTTAAGATCCAATCAAGTCCCTTCGGTGTACGTTAAAAAATCGCCTAAAAGCTCGAGTTGATATCCTAAGCAGTTAAGGCTCACATTTTAATAGCTGCAACAACGAACTTGTAATTTCCTCCCGCGATACCGAAGGATAGCCGCCCATCCGAAGGGGACTTCGGTCATTAACTCCTTCATAAAGGCGATTTGATTTATAGCACACCCATTGCTTCCTCTCTCTCTCTCGAAAGCCTAATGATCCTCACCGTTAATATTTCACCCTTTCATCTAACCGAACTCTTCCTTCTGTTTTAACTCTGGGCGATGCCATCGGTTCCCGGTGAATCAACATGTTTCACTCTTTCCTCTCCGGCCCTGAGATTATTAAGTCACGCCCACGCTCAACACACATTCCGGGCGTGTAGCTCCCGTTTATTTTTCGCTGCTCCGTGACTCCCAGAGAAAATATAGTAAATCAAGCAAGGCCCGAGTTTACACCGACGTCTGTCGGATGTCGCTGTTCAATGCCCGACTCGACGCATTTCTTACGCGAGGAAAATAAAACCGCGTTTTCGCAAAGATTTGGTTGTCGGGAGAAGACGATTGAGTAAATTTACGGAAAATTTGCCGACTCGCGGAAAGTTATTATGCGGGTAGGGCGTTGTTCGGATCGAACCGAAGTCATGGGAAAAAAATATCGAGCAATGTATGGAGGCGCATTTGAAAGTTAAGATGGCGGACTTACCATGGAGGACTTTGGGGTATCAAGGAGACGGGAAAGGTGAAAAAGGGCGATAGAAAAAATATATTTTAGGTGAACATAGATGGAAATGAGGGCGAGATTAGCATCGGCCGCATGTGTGGGGCTGGATTAGGTTCTCGTGACGTGACTTGGCAAGAAACGGCACTAATAAATTACTAATAATTCGGCAAGAAACCAGAAAAAATAAGAAGGGACTTCGAGAACTATTCATCCATTAAATGTATGGATTTTCAATGTCAGGAAAAAACCTTTTTTATGCATGATTTTCATGGAATTACTTCCGACTGTATTCAATACAGAGGGCCATAATTTTCAACCTACTAAAAGGGGATTCCTGGATTCAAGAAATGAAAGAGGAGATTTAAGTCGAACGTTTTTCAAGGCGGAGGATGGCAAAGCCGCTAACTTAAGGGTGAACAGAAGAATATTACTGGACACAGCGGGCTATTGGGCCAAACATGGGTAAACCAACTACAGATTACAAAAAACAATGACTGTTGAGAAAGAAAATTAACTATCATATTCAGTGCAATTGGAACTCTACGATAGGTTAATTGGTGCGAAAGGTATATTTTAGACTAGTTAGTATGAGTGTACGTCTATATTTGAAACCAAAATATTTTTCGATTTGTCAGTATCTAAAACCCCTGTTCTAGCTTACATTTCGGATAAAAGTTATAATTTTTCTGGTACAAGGATTCCAGAGAGTAGTTGGAGGTTTGTCAACAATTCCAGAAGTTAAAGAGGAAATTTTTCTTCTTGAATTTTCCTTTAAAATCTCCTTTACAACCAATAATAGCATTGAGCAGATGACTGAAAAATTCCACCACGGAGTTTTCCATTAATTTACGAAACCGCTGGATTTTGTCAGCATTAAGAGCGGTAAACAAATGCAACACGAAGTGGAGCATGGCGCCAACCTCCGGAAGGTGCGTTCCTGTACTCCAAAGGATTCAATTGTTTCATCAAGTCGCGGATAGTACCTCGCCGCCTACTTGATTTACGACTCCGTGGGTAATAAAAGAGGGCGATCGCGCAAGAAAAAAGCACACGCCATATATCGCAGGCAGCGGTAAAGAGTGATTTAACATCAGTACAGATTCGGAAGTCCCAACCCTTTAATAAATTCGATGCGTCTACTTTTACTCCGGTATTAAAAAAAAGAAGCCATAAAGAGACTCGGTGCAAGAAGGATGGGGCCCACGTTGCAAGAACTTCTCCCATTTGGAAGAAATGAGCGGCACAATGCGTTCCATATTGAACTGAGCTAGTCTGAGAAGCTGTACTTGAAGGTGTAAACTGCACGAAGAGTTTCGGCAAAATGAGTAATATAAGGCTACAATACAACCGAAAAAAAATGAATTTTCGTTGGCAAAACCCTGAAATCCGTTTATTCGATGCAGCATTTACGTAGGAACTGCGTCAGATCGAGGTCATACATACATTGCAGTTCTGATCAAGTTAATAAAATTTTAATTCTGAAACGATTAAAATGAGTAAAATGACCGAATAATGGTTCATAACTGGGTTAGTAAACATTGCTATTTTTTCTTTCGTTCGAAAATCACAATAGAAATAACTTACGAGGAGGTTCAGCATAACTGCGCGCCATTGATTCCAGAACCATGAAAACTCAAATAGAATTTATATTTGAAAATAGTAAGCAAATGGAGGATATGTTTAAGATCTGTCACAAAAATTTCCCGTTTTTTCGAAGATAAGGAGATTTAATAGCGAAAGCAGATTTTGTAGGAAAAGATAGAACCTAAAATATTTTATAAATTTTTGCAATTTAAGACGAACATATAGTTTCGATTCTTCCAAACTTTGAGTTGAAATGACGAGCAATCCTAATTATACCGAGCCTGGAAACTATTTTCAAAATAACCCCTAAGAAATTTTACCTATAAAAAGACAGGTGGTACAGAATATTGACTATTGCCAAGGTTATGGAGTGAGTTATAAAGTGAGGTGAAATGCTTATACATCTTTAGATGATCCAGACTATATTGTTTGTACAAATAGTATTGTATTTCAAAAATTCTTCTCAAGCGACTTCTTCTATGTCTCCATTACAGACCTGCTATTACCATGACAATGATAACCTGGAATACTTAGTCTTGATTGTTCTCGCACGGTCCGACTCTCGATTTTCAGGACTTCAGACCAGAAAATATACGAATTACCCACAGCAATTTCAATATTTCACTCCAACAGAATATGCACTTTTTCCTTTGCATTGTAGAAATATTCGAAGTGAAAGAAACTTATTACTAATATTATTTCGTATGCATCAAAATGATGTTTTTTTCCATTCACAAGATGTTCTCATCACATCTCAGGTTCTACTCTAACAAGCTTTCAGTACATCCGCACCTTTCGGGAACCCGAGCTTCAGTAAAGCACGGTTTTGGGTGAACGATGCAATGGAGTCATCAAATCAACTCATTTGAGAGGGAGAGAGCGGTGAAATCAGAGACTGATGACTCCTTTCTCCTTTCCACACCTCCCACGCAGCGCTCGTTTTCATGTCAGGGATGATCCGAGCCCATAAAAAAAGCGACTCTCCTTGGATCCTTATTTCCGAACAGAAAGGGGCAAATACTGACACAACTAAACCAACAATCTCTCGAGAGGTCGAGAGCGTGACGTCATCGGCCGAAAAAACTGGCCCCGCGAAAAGCATTACCCCCGAACGTCACGGCGACTTCTGCGAATGAAAAAATTAATGTGGTCCTTGGCAGGTCGGTGTTAAGGCGACAAATCCTGACATGGGAAAGGTCGCGGTTTCAAATCCTGCCTCGGGACAAGGACTTCTGCACCTTTCAAGAATCACGAGCTCATCCAACCTTATATATAATGCGAACTTTAGAAGTTAATCGCATCAGGGGAAAAAGGCCTTGCCCCAAATTTGCTCCTGGCACAAAGGGAACAAAGAGGCATCGATATATTTATGCCGGAGACGAAGTGGTTAAGCTCTTTCTGAAATGAAATGGAACGTACCCCTTAAATCGTTTTAGTATATATCAGTAGTATATCTTCATACTCTGGGAAGGCTAACTAGCAAAATTATCATCATCTTTTTTGCCTCTGCCCTTATACAAGTATTCACTTCTGCAAAACCTCCCCTATTCTTAAAATTTTCAACTATTTTACTCTTCCCCTTCCTCTTTTTCTACTTCCCTTTACAGTTTCACTTCTCTCAGCAAGAAATGCCTTCTTAAAGTATGCCATATCCAGTTTCTTTTCCTACGTCTGTCCACCTTGTGTTTTGCATCTTCTTTCACATTCAAAGTATTGTATCTTTCAGAGGTAATTCTTGAGAATTTATGCTTTACAACCATACAGAAATACGCTCCAAACCAGGAACTTTATTATAATTTACAGGGTTATAAATAGTCCATAGGGAAACCCCACGTTAAAATAGCTAATGAAAAAAATGAGATAACGAATTGAAATTCGAGTAATTGCTTTGATGCAGGACTTCTAACTATTAACCGATTTCAATCACACCACATATCAGTTTATCTCTACTGGAAGAGTCGAGAGAAATTATAACTCTGGAAAGTAATCGGCTTAACAAGCACTAGTGTATTATTCCATTCCCATTTATCCTCGTCGAATGATTGAAATAGATTACGGTCACCGCAATGAAAAAATCAGTGCGTCATTCCTATAGCCAGCACCACCCACGACGGACAAATCAATCTCCTTGAAGAACACGGTTTTTGCGTACAAATGCCTTCGGAAATTATATGTTTCGCGACATGTTGACGCATTGACTAACACGAAGGACATCAAAAATTTATTTTAATCGTCACTGAGAATGAGAAAGAAATAATGATGATAATCTGCCATTATCCAAGAAGACCGTGTACTAGTTTTTAATGAAAAATGCATATCGCCTGCAAACATTGAATCACGTAACTTTCTTCCCCGCAAAATGATTCAAGCAGTATAATTTGGATGGTATTATAATGGGAATTCATTGAGTTCACGAGCTCTACGAATTAGGAAGTTAAATGAATACGTTAGAATGCCCGAAGCGATCGTAAAACATAATATTATTTCATTCCCGTACTCCTAAAGGATTTCTACTTACTTTGATGAAGAATTCTATTAGTAAATAATATGTGCGATCTACACCCGTGTACCACACCACAGGTGCTGAATGATTTACATAAGTAGTTGTCTTCGTATCTTACTAAGCCATCGACTTCTAGAGATAAAAATTGTAAAACAGTATCAGGAAAATACTTTTCATTTACAAAATTCAACTTCAGTAATTCTCTCTCCTGTTCACTGAAGTTGACAAGTATTGGATGTTGAAAATTTAAATAAAATAAAATGAAAGGGAACAGGAATTAAAAGAATTTTAACAAGCTAGCGCGATCGTCCAGGTATCCTTCAGCCATCAACCTGCTATCCAGGACTGAAATAAATACCAACAAACTTGTGTCGTATTGCAATTATACTGAATTCCAACTCTACCTCACGGACCAATGAACTCATCAATTCGAACCCCGCGGACTACATTAAGTTTTTCTTGATAAAGGGTAGAAATACTTATAAAATAATAATTACGAAAGTCCCATTTTATTAATGTGAAATGTATGTTGTCACAAGTCTACCCTGCGTTGGTGCACGAGAAGAATTTGGAAACAAATAAAAGAGCACAATTAACATCAAGAATTGCAATCGGATCGCAACAGCTTCCCATGGACCACCTCCGGTCCACGGAACACCGGTTGCTGACCAGTCCTCTATTCTGCTTGTTTATCTTCAATGCCTTTTTCCTTATTAATTTTCGCAATAACTAATCCAATTTCAGTACAACGCGGGAGTTTGCGAATTATAACGCGTCAAGAAGATGCTATCGCTCTCTCTAAGAGTTGACGATTAGGAAACGTATCCGTAACTTCGTTCGAATAAAAAATTTGCTTTCTCGAATCGCTCTTGGAGGCTTGATTTGAAACTTAGTCTCTTCGGCATTCTTCCGCGATCGTCATAATCCTCCGCGTTCTGTCTGAGGTGGCGATTTCTGAAAATCCTAGTTCGTCGGCATTTTTCGATCGAACGCCAGCTCACCGTCTCACCGTGTATTTTACGAGATTAATGCCGGTCCGTGCGTGTGTGTTAAGTGGGTCCAACGAAGCCCCACGGGCATCCTTGGGGGAAGAGGTGGGAGCAGAAACTAAAAAAAGAGCCGTCAAACGAGTGAACGTCCTCGCTCCGATTCTTATCCGCGGACGATTATGCTCGAATTGCCGAAGTGAATGAGCGACGCAGTTACATCGCTTTGCTTATGAGATCGGCAAGGCCATTAATTAAGAAAATCCGAGATGCTGCGATGTTTTCCGTGGTATTCCAGGTGTTACAGCATCTGGGATGAGAGGCGGAAATTTTGAATCGCGATCCGTTTGCTTTCGGCTTGGAGTCCGTCAACTTAGGAGACTATGCAACTCCTATTGGGAAGTTGTCTCTTTAAGGGAGATATGCTCATGAATATTTCTGGCGGTAGATTACTGACCAGCATAGGAACCGTATTGCAGTTCATTTCTGACTGGCTGGCTTCGTGCTATTTCACTACAGAGGACTATTCAAAACTTGAGTAAGGCTTGATTAAAAAATTTGGAGATGATATCAAAATAAAGAAAGAAAATATTGCAATTGATCATCTCAAATTGGCTCGCACAGGTTGCCTAGAATGTACTGTGGATTCTCTACTTGGAATCACTTGATTTTTACTTGTTAATTCAGATGTTATTTATAAGTACGATTTCAATTTAAAGTTTACATCAGAAATATATATCTTTCATTCATTTTCATGATTTATTTCTTTGAGAGAACTAATTTTGAATGTTTATAATTTTATATTATCAGTCTTCCACATGGTAAACCCCCAATGAATGCTATACACTAGTAATAACAACAATTATTAAGTCGCTTAATGGTCATAATACACGTACAAACGTTTTATTTCGTTCTTTAATTCGGATGGAAAAATATCAGAAATGCAATCGATGATTGGAAAAGATTCAATTTCAAGATTTTTAAATGACAAAGCGAACAATTGATTCACCACTAATTGAGTTCCTAGTGAAGTTAATTCAATGATAGCCCGAGCTGTCACGAGATGTTAATTTTCTTGAAACGATCTACATCTACGACAATTTTCTTGAAACGACAAATAAAAATTGTTTCAGATGAATATTTCCCAAAGGCGATAACTTTACGAGCTGTATCCTTAATGTTAATTATGAAATAATATCAGAAGTTATTATTTAATGAAATTGATAACAATTTAAGTAAATGATCACCATCATCAAGTATAATACTAACTAATCATATGAAATTAACGGTTAAAATATTATTAATAAAGCAATTATGATGTTTTAGAAAACGTATTGTTATTAGTGAATTTCCTAATGATGAAATCGGTCCTTTAAATAATTTTTGGGGAAAGTGAGATTTCTTAGCATTTCGTTTCAGGAGATGGAGTTCCACGAGGAGAAGATTAATTGTGAGGGTCGTTTCGTAATCCTTTTTTCCCACTTCTATAGTCATAACGCCACCATCCTCCTCGCTCTTATGCCGAGTTAAATCCCATTTTCAACGATTTCCGGCCCAGTAATGAGATACCAACTCGATTTGACCGAAAACAAACCGTCTATGTAGTACGTGGATCTCGGACGATAAAACCGCCAAAGAGCACGCCATTCACGACGGATAAGTCGCCCGGCGACCACACAGTGTCACCTAGTCGCGAAACAACGGCACGTGAATATGGATTTTTAAATGAACATTTTTAGTCGCTTGATGAGACGAAATAGGTCACCTCCACTACAGAATAAAATAAGAAAAGGTGCGGCGTACGGGGGAGTTAAAAGAGGGAGAGGATGGAGTGGAAAATACATCCTCGTTTAGGGGCCATCCCATAGAGCCTCGAATGCCCGACGACACCCCAGATATCGATCCCGGCACTCCCGCCTCCCATTCGGCCACTCCCACCCCATTCGGCCATCACGCCGCCCCATTTGACGCCCCTCCTTTTCGACATCTCCCACACCCAGCTGAGAGTCGCACATTCCAAACCCACGTTACAGGGAGACGGAACACCGTGGCAGACCCCGAAGGCAATGGGAGGGAGTAAATATCCTCGAGAGGACATGGGCGGAGCCAATCCGAAAATGTGCGGTGGTCGAAGAGCGAAGTTTTCTTTCGGTCCCATTCTTGAGGGAGGAATGGTCGTGCGATCTACGGAAGGAGAGAATTGAAGGAATCGACTAAATGGGGCGATTCGAGGGCATAAAGGAGCATCTCTTTACCTCGTTCTCCCCGCGGATCCCTTGGGAAAAGATACAGGCACAGAGGCTTCATAAGGGTATGCGTATCCCATGGCATGGTCGTGGACTTCGTGTTCAACATATAATCCCTAACATAATAAAACAACATCTTAATGGAATAATACGATTATTATCACAAAATGTAACTGAAACAAGATCATAAGAGGTGATTTCTTTTATTGAATGACGTAACTTGAATAAAGTGTGGGAGAGATTAAGAAATTTTCTCTGTTGTTCTAATTGAAAACAACTAAGTCGATGGTAATTTGGGAGTATAATAGAAAAAATCATTAAAGTATATTGTGTACAGCTTTGTCACCTGGCTTTTTAAGCAGGAGATTATTCATCAATTTGGGCTAAACCACGTCTGTGTCTAGATGATACCCAATTACTTCAAAGTCTGTTTAACTCACGAAAGACCTTATACAAAAATATTGCCTCATATTTTATTCCACGAATGAATATGGACAATAGAAGTGCAAGTTGCGGGAATTCAAGTCACAGAGCCACTTTTGATAAAAGAATAAAGAATCTGATTATTATACGTGAATATTTGGGGGGAAAATAATAACTACGTAACATAACAAATGAAAAATTCAAAAAGAAATACACCGAGGAATTCGGTAACAATTTAAACTAGAATCAAATCTCAAGTGGAAATCAGTAAAGAAAAAAATTAAACTCGCATACATTATTTTCTATACCCAGTAGGTATAATACCCTTTCATAAGGAACTTAATGCTCTAATTTCAACGTGATTAATATTCCGTTTTCATTGTAATTGAACGACTTCTCGTTATTGATTTATTAATGCTCACCGATGTTACAATTATTAGTTCCCTACATTTATACTGCATAATACTGTTTGATTGAGAAGGGAATAGTGGAATAAAAAATGCCATACTCAGCGAAATCACCTGCTTGAATTTCAGGTTGATGGTTCTAGCGAAGACAAATTGTCCCAATGACCCACAAAAGGGAGCAGTCAAATCAACGGAGACCCAAGGGAACTACTCAGCAAAAAATCTGAAGGATATTTGATGAAACATTAGTCAACTCGTACCTGGAGAAACAACCTGACAGAACCTTCAAGTATAGTCAAAATCCACGGCCATTCATAAACATCGCGCAATCTCAATCTCGTATACCACATAACATCCGAGCGACACACACAAGACCGAAAGCAATTTGGACGACATTTTTTAATCCAGTAGTCTCCGGTGATTGGTATTTTCTAATTATATAAAAATAAATATGAAATATGTGTTATTAAAACTTCGCCATGACTTATATTTTCGAAGTTTATAAGATAGTAATTAATATCAATTTCTAAAAAATATTCGAAAAAGATTTCTTCGTGTTTTATTCTAAGCAAAAGACGATTCTCAGCAAGGGAGAGAATAGTAATAGTCCTGTGAACATATTTTGAAATGGTTAGCAACATCTCTCATATTGGTATAAAAAGAGAAAGCTAAGCTATTTTTCCGATACTGTTAATTTTTAAATTGTATACTTGGTGTGTATGGCATGAAAACACATGATCTGTTAGGACGGTAGAACGAGATATGTGTCGGGGAACCGATAATCGGTCACTCGAGGTAGACCCGGTAGTTTACATAATTTGGACAATCAGAAATAAATGACAGAGTTCCAGTAAGAGCGCTTCCGGAACATACGGGTCTGTCACGGGTATACATCGTCCAATCGTGACTTAATTGGATTCGTGGCCGAGAGGTGGGATTGGAGGAAATGAAGAGGGAAGCAATTGGATTAAGACCTATTCGTGTCTAGGAAAGATTAAGCATGTGAAGAGGGTGGAGGCATTTAACGTTGATTTTCTTTAACATAGAATTCGAGAGAAACATGGCGACCATGCATTAACTACACGGCAGCGTTACATTTACCGTTTTTCTTGACATGTCACAAAATTAGTTTCCCATCACCTAGGGTTAAATGTCGTAGGAACACCTTTCAAACAACAACAGGCTTTCTCGAATGATAAACTTACACTGTTTTCATCACTAAATTAGAAATTAGCAGGATGGTCCAACCAACAAGGTATCTCCCCGAAGTACCGTGTAAGTACGGAATATGGAATGCAGACATTATGGGTATAAACAGCATAGCATAAGATAGCGAATCATGATCATGTCATATGATTCAACAATAATTAACCTTTAATAGAAGGCTTCATCTAAATAGATTCATTACTCCTACAAGAACAAGTTCTAAGCTAGAAATCCCATTTTATTTCCTGAGTAAGAATAGTAACAATTGTCTCCAAAACGAAGCAGCCATTCAATATTCCGTACAAGTGAAAATGTACTCTTAATGATACCTTTGGAAAAATTAGGAAAACCGAGAAAAAGATTCTTCCTCTTTGAAGGTTTAAATGGAATCTTTTAAAACACGACCGTCGAAAAATAATGTCGATTATTTCGTTGCTTGCTGTCGAACATTTATGTGCTCCCACGATGTGCTTCTAAACTCAAAATGAAGACTATAGTAAAAAATAATACAGAAAAAACATTGCAAGGAATTGGTAGAATCTGAAAAAGAGTCAATGGAAATCTTCATCTCGCATAACTGTTCAACATTAACGGTTCAATGTCGAACTGTTTGAAAAAGTGTCCGCATTGAGTCAAACTGAATGTTCTTCCGCTGCTCAAATACCTTAGAAACCATTCAGCAAGGTTATCTTAGGAAAAGCAAACCCGGTCTCATGCTCGAGCAGCAACATGCAAATCTTAGCGATTCTGTTGATTTAGGAAGTTGATCCAGACTCAGAGAAGTAGTCCTACTTTTTGGATTAGGGAAAAGAAGCCATGTGAAGAAGAGAGGGCTCCATTGGGGGAATGATCGTGTATCCCACAACATTCGATCGCAAATGCCATTCAGGGGAATTAAACGTGATATTTACGGTGCCAAGGCCATCCAGTAAACTTCGCGAGGAAGGCCCTTCGCGATTCTCAAAAAAACTTTTAAAAGTCTGTCAGTTCTTAAAACTTGGCTAAAATAAATTCGTCAAAGAATAGCCCAACCTTCAGGAGACAAGTATTTTCCTGAGCAAATTTCGTCACTCGCAAATAACTGAACTTGAAAAGCGCGGGGACATTCCATCGGGTGGAAAGTTGGAAGAGTTCTTAAATGCCATTTTTAGTGTGATGCCAACATTGCTATCAGCGATATTTTGCTTGCGATTATTTAATGAGATGTACAAAGTACAGAATGCAAGGTATGAGTCAATTATTTATTAGTTATATTCTAGCAGAATTACGTATAGAATGCAACACGTGAGTTGGAATTATAATAATGGGTAAGACAGAGAATGCGCTCAGGAACATTCACTCATTTTGAGGGCAGGTAATACAATCACTAAGAGTTAGATACAATAGTTTCGTATAAGCAACACGTTTGAAAATGAAACGAAACTTTCCTTATGATATAATTAAGAGATGTAAGCTATTGAAGATGGAATATCTTTAACTTCATTCAATGGCATCCATGGTTAAACACTTCATAGGCCAGAATAATTAGTGCTGTATACTAGATTGTGAATTTTATTTATATTTCCCTCAGTTGATACTTTTTAAACTAATAGGCACGTAAAAGGTTATGGTAAAATATATTAAAGCAGCATAGGCTCTAAAGCAAGGTTTTGGAAAAATATAAAATGTACAAAATTTTGGAATAGCTGCTAATGGAATGCATAAACTACGTATAGAAATTAAAATAGAAATAATTACTACCAGGAGTTTGGGATATGATTTCCTTATCTTTTCTGCTACTGTTATGCTGGGAAAGCGGACGATGCGTAAAAATACCGAATCCAATAGTTTGAAAAAGTCATAGTTCCACTTCCAAAATTCTTACCAAGCTATTCGTCGAATGAAAAAGAGCACAAGATTCCAGAAGTGAGGCAACAAAGTTAAAATGCCCCTAATACTCATAAATATACGGTTTATTGGAGAGGAAAACAGGAAAAGGAGGGAAAAAACGTATGTGAACCATCGTTTTCATGGAGAAAGATGAAAGAGAGAAATTCTAGATGGAAGTGGGTGGTATCGGGGAATGATGTAAGCATTCGTCCGTAAATTCCCTCTGGCAGAGATACCATATTTCTCGTGCACTTTGGTTTTTCGAGGATAGAGGATCGCGGAAAAGAACTGCTTCTTTCGGATAACGATAATCCTCGCTTAATATACGAGACATTCCGCGAATTGAAATCAAATATTCCCGGATGATAAGCGAGAGATAAAAGATAAATAAGAGAGGAGAAATGTCATATTCGATATTCACTTCATAGCTTCATTTCGCTTTTTATTAGAGCGCTGAGGGAAATGTTTAGAAATATATGTGAATTTTGAATATGATTTGTGTATATTGTTATTTATGGAAGCGTGTTCGCGTTAATGCGAAAATTAGAAAAAAACACTTTGCTTTCCAGTTCACGAGGATGGAGATAAGCTGAATTTTTCAGCATTGATAAAAACTCCGAGGGCTAAAAAAGGGTACTCGATGTTTCAAGGCAAGTAAACAAAAATAATTATGGTTAATTATAGTAACAATTCAATTATAATCACTACTAGGAGGAGAGAATCAAAGCTATAAACGCAAAAGAAATTATGAATGCAGAATAATACGGGCTATGAAGTAACCGCTAAGAAGTGTCACTTCATGATCAAATGCTGATTATTCGTATCCATCGGTCATTCGCCCAACAGACGATATCAAAAGATAATCATAATCATCTCAAACTGTGAATGTGATAAGACGGAGGAGGAGATAATGGAGGATTCGAAGAGTTTACTTTAAAGGAAACACTCACGATAGAATTTATTTTATACTGAGGACGTCTGCGAAGTTAACTCATAGGCTCTATTTTTCGTTGAGATAAAGTGGCGGACCTGGAAATCGAAGTGGGGGGGGGGCAATGAGTGAGATAGTTGCCCTTTGATAAAGAGTCAAGTGTCTAGTGATATAAGAAAAGAGCTCAAACGAAAAATAATAGCGAAATATTTGAACGGTAACATATGTACATTGACAGGGAATTTTAAGTATTAAATTTGAGAGTATTATTATTAAAATACTATTACTACTAACATTATTACTTAAAGATGAAAAATAAGGGCCAAATCTGCCCCCTCGGCAAGTTTCTAGATCCGCACTGGATGAGGTATATTACCGAAGTTCCTCTCATAACGAGGGGTTGATGACAGCCAAACCAAGCAACACCAGTATGAAGTTACTCACCTGAAAGAGACAGAAAGAGAATATTAAATATCAAGAGTAATTATTACTCAAACGTAACTTATTACTTAATTAATGTCAGGTAGAAAGAAATTGACTGAATCAGGCTATGATTTAAAAAATTCTATTTATCAAATCTTGAAATAAAACTAATAAAACGAATTTTTTCAAAAATTTAGCAGTAGAAAGATGGAAAAAGTAAGGTTCGTCATTTTTCAAATTAACACCATGCTGAACGTGAGAAAATTTGCTCCAAAAAAATAAATGTTCTTTCTTTTCCACTTGTCGGAATTACTAAGTTTTTCTAGCAATCCCATTCATTTAGTTTCCACCCCGTTTCCTGTCAACTGAAGGATTCCTTCTCCTATATCATTAAAATCTTGACGAACGTTCACGTTCCACGGTTTATTTGTCTCCATATTCTTTCAACAGCAGTACCAATGGACTTTTAACACCGAAAACATTAAGGGGCCAAGATTCGGCTTAAAAATAATGGCGAATGCCTCCAGAAAGCTTTCCAAGGAAAGAGATTAGATTTGCGCACGGGACCTATTAAGTAAACTTCCCTGCTTCCCACGGATTTTAATGATCACTTCTTCGATCCAAAGGAGACTTCTGTGCCCTTTCCTGCTAGTCGACGATCACTTTACCGAGCTAACTTCCCCCGGAGGTCTCAAGGGACTTAATAATCGCTATTCATTACAAGATTTCGAGGCTCTGGAATATGTCGGCACCGCATCAAGTAATTGACTTAAATTTCGCTGCGGATGAAGCATGAGGAAATGAAGATCGCGAGACGGAGGATGAGAACCAATTTTCTTCCGAATTAATTAATCAGAAAGGAAGGAAGCGTTAGTAAATTACTTTCGCGACTAAAGCGATACACAAGTGTAGCATTTTCCGTCAAGTATCATTTTCGTGAATTTCTGCTTTCTCGGCTTTTCCTGTTTAAAAATAGTTACATGGATACGGAAAAACAGTCTCAATTGCATATGAATTACCGTGATATCACAATCACTTTGCGATCCCTGTTTCGAATCTTGGGTTAATCACTGATGTTTGTATTGGTTACTGGGTATTTTTCTCATCGCAATAGGACGATTATCATCGTTGATACAGTGTTTCCAAGAAAATGAAAAATAACAAAACCAGATTTCTTTTACATTGTGACGTCAGTCGTAAAAATATATGGACATATTTAGAATTCTCTAAAGCCGAAAATCTGCAGAATATCTCGAAATCTTAAATGCTGAGTTTAAGATTATATGAAGTAATAATTATGTGCCATATGAACACTCATCGGGAAAATACTCCGCCTCAGTAGAATTTACAGACTGAGACGTTAATTTTACTTTTCTGAAATTGAGTTCGATTGAAAAACGTTGCACAAAAAGTACTCATAATTGCAGTTATATAGCAACAGACAATTTCACATATTTCAGTGTCAAATGCGGTCCAACAAGATTTTTGAGAGTGAGAAAACATCACGATTTTCAAATAATATTCCGACGGTACTCGTATCCATTTTTATTTCTCTGTGTAAAGAGATTACGGATTTGAATAATATTCAGTCATCGAAAATGGCAACAAAAACAAACATTTCGCATTAATGAGTGCTCCGAACATCCGGCAGTGACACGTTAACATCATTCAAACGGATGAAATGGAATGAAAACAAAATGATGTGGTCTCGAAACATACGCTTTCGAATGATCCATTCGATGCCAACAAAGTGTGTTACCGGTGGCTATAGTCGACCCCATTATCCGGATTTAAAGCCCTATTATGCTCGAGAGGCAAAGAGACCACGAATGGAATTATCGCGAGAATTCCACGAGAACGAAACTAAATAAATTGTGGCCCAATTGAAAGAAACATGCACCAAACAGCTTAAATGTTAACAACAGAAGAATGTGGATTACAATTCATGATATGTAAGAGGCCGAGCGAGTCAAAGGGGTGTCACTAACAGAGAAGGAACTGCTATTCCATTGTTTAAGTTTACCAAGTTATTCTAAGTAAATTTAATAATTAATCTAGTAATTTTCTAATAATTTATGGGTGCAAAATTTTGTAACTATTTTACCAGGTGTCAAGCTCAATCCGACAGTATATATAATCTCGCGAATAATGATATGGAACAGTCGGGCAGTTTAGAAAATTTAACTCCATAAAACAGAGACTTTTACGTCCCTATTTTATATCAGTTACACGTACATGTGGAGCTATCTTCTATTTAATTTAACTTTACCAATGATCTTTTCTCATTTTAAAGAACTTTAGACTATGGGGTCTATATAATGCCTGAAATGAACATCAGGGAAGCGTAATTAATGACTAAATGGTATAAAATTACTCGATGGTCGACGCCCTTTTTAATTGAGCTACAACTGTTCCTGTTTCGCGAGAAATATATACGCAAGTATATAAATAAATGCTGGAGCGATTGTGGATTAAGTGTGCTTTGTGCAAATATACCTGGAAATACTAAAAGTAATCAATGATGGTTTGCGGATATCTGGAGGAAATAGGCGCTACGGGAAGAGGCAGACGACATCGCCGAAGGGAAACGCCTAAAGTCTCGCGTATTCCATCGATTCCTTCACCCACATTAACCCTCCCTTTCCTTCAGAATCACATAACGACGGATCAAAGAGAGCCTGACAAAGGACTTAAAAAGGGGTGGGAGAAGCCATAGAAGAAGGAAGTTAGATTCAGGCAGAACAAGGAAACCAATTCAAAGCCGGTCTGATACATTACGCATTTTACGAATAGAAGCTCGAGCTGTTTGCGGAAGAAAGAGAGAGGAATGAATTAGGGGTAAGACGCCCAATGTAATTGATACAGCGAAATAGGAGTGACCTTTTCTCTAACCCCAGGCTGTCACCTTTAACCTTTGTAGCTGTTCTCAAAGAAAACATTATGCGATTGAAAGATACGTTCATGATATGTACAATAACAGATATTATAAAGACGGTGTTAGTAGGCGGTGACTCTGAGCATGTGTCATTACGAATCTTTGCATCAATGAAGACTACGTTCTGTTGTTTCCGATGTTACATAATTTGGGATTGAGAAGATGGAAAAGGCGGAAGCCATTCTTAAAACAAATTCATTTTAAGTGGATTATCGGTTACTTAAATGATTTCACAGTGTAGATGCCTAAGTCCCCTTTTAACTGCAGCAAAAGGTAAATCTCTTATCTGAATAAAAATCAAACGTTCATAAAGAAACGTTTGATAGAAATTAAATGGAAAATATATTTCTCTGAATACTCTTTCCTGAAGCTATTACGATTAAGTAGTTCTAGAGACCTGTAATTGATTTCAATGTTTTCCGTTCCTGCTTAAATATTTTCTTCCTTCCGACGTCAATCTTTTAGACCGAACTAAACAGCAATGAAAATTCGGTAGGCTCTTATTACTTGGAATTAAAGATCTTTCAGCACTCAAAAAGAGTTCTCCTGGGCTCCCGGATAGCTATGTGGGCAACGCGTTCGACTTCGGTGGAAGCGGCTCAGGGTTCGATTCCCGGTGGGGGCCTACGTGCGAAACGACCTAAGCTGTTGAAGCACTTTTAACAATACTACTGGAGGTTTCTTATATTTGCGATAAAATACTGAATTAAATTACGCCGTTGATGCGGCAAGGCACTTATTAACGAGGAGTAATATAATGATTTCCATTAGTTAAAACATTCCTATTTCTTTTATTTACAAAATTTATCTCATGTCATAAATAACATAACAACGAGAGAATTATGAAAATTGTCCCATGAAATTTAGAAACAAATGTTCCTAGACTAGATTTACGGTTTAATATTTCAGGATTTGCTTCCATGGAGCTATTAGATAATAGCTCAGCATAGGCTACTTTCATGTCCTTCGAGACGGCCCGCAGATTTCCCATGGTTAACCTGACACTGCTTTGCAGATGTCAGTTACCAACGCTACTTTCGCTCGTTGCGCAAAGACGTCAATCTGCAGCAAATAGAAGAAAAATGAGGACTAGATTCTGAAGGAAAACGTACGTAATGTCTCGTAATTTAACGTTCGAGTCGTAAATCACGGTTGAAACGTGGCGGACGACTTTGAAATTCTCTCGAAACGTTTCCCTCGGGCTGTTTCTCGAATTCGATACTCAAATCAGGCACTTTAGCGACTTGATCAATTACGCGCCTCTGGCCCAAAGATGGCGGCTGAAAGTAAGCATTTTTTGAGCTTGATCAAACCAAACAAACATTGCTGTAATAAAAATGAGAATTAAAATCGAAGATACTTCTCGGACAAAATTTTACCAAAATACGGTTAAAGATCTAGAGAATATTTGTGCTACAATCGACCAAGAAAGTGAGCTACGAGTAAATTGAAATGAACTTCAAAATTCATATGATTTGTGAATTCGGTGAAAGTAGGATTTTTTCGGAGTAAAATGAATATATTTGTTCTTGTGTGTAGAATCATCAAAAAGATATAAGACACAGAATTTAAATCCTAATTTTCCGCTTAGTCATTCTATATACGTCGTATCTTTTGAAAAATTTTACAAATTGATCAAAAGTATTACCTAACTCCATTTTATGAACCAAGTACGCAGTTAAAAAAATACTTCATCAGAATGACTGTAATAATTTTTATGCCAATGAAAATACTAAACGTAATTAAACAATTAAGTTTGACAACAAACATATTCCAGCACTGATGCAAAAATCCGCGATTGAAACTCAACTTCCTTTCTTAACTAAATTTCGAAGAGAAAGTCCACAAGAGGTATCTAGAGGGTATCTAAAGCACAGCAGTCAAGGTAACACCAAACCCGACGCTGAACCTATCATTTAAACTTCTAAAAATCTCGAGGAAGAGCAAAACTTTTCAATAAAAAATCTAGAAAAAGCTTCTCCATCGCTTTCTGATAATACGTCTGATAATTTTTACAAAATATCATTCAAAGGTATCCCAAGTTCAACGGAATGTAGGGTAATATACAGGGAAAAGAACGTATAAAAGATATGTTTAGTAGTTAATTTTAAAGAATAGAAATAATGTAAGAATTGGTTATATGTAGTTTTGCGGTTTTATAGTGAAGTGGATCATTTTGTTCCAGTAAACACGAGTTATTACCGGAAATTAGTTTGAATGAATGTAGACGCATTGACTACTTAACATATTTTCCACGAGGTAACAGGAAAATAAGCTTATCATTATTATTAAGCTTCTCATGTTTTACTTCATGTAGTACAATTAATTTACAATTGTAAATTCGCACACGAAATAATCCGCATTTAAGTTCAAATAAACCGGCAAATAGCGATGAAATGAAAGAATAAAACATTATAACTTTGATAGATATACAATTACAAAAAAAATTGACGCGGTGGCTAACGTATAACTTTTGCTTGGGAAAAATATAAAATACGCCATTATAAATAGGCAACACATTTTACTGGACGAGTACTGGGCGATATTGAACACAAACGAACGGATGTCGGAAACCATCCGAAGGGATAACAAAATCAGATATGTTTCAAGGCTGATCGTAAAAGAAGAAAAACGATTGGCAGATTCTCACTTTCTCCTGTGATGAACTCTATCTCCTTCCTTTCTGGTGTCGATGCGAAGAGGTCCAGCCATGAAATGGGAGGAATCCTTTCCTTCCGCGGCTCTTCGCCTCGAAAGACGAAACTTTCACTCCGCGTCCCTTAATACTATCCTTCTGAGGCACAACTTCCATTTTCTCCTTTCGCTTCCCCTCTTTCTCTCGCCTTCTGATAGCAAATATACGCCGGCAATAAGAATTTAATTCCCTGTTATCGTGCCTCCTTCTATCTCTCTTACGTCCCTTTTTAAAATCTTCTCTTGTCAAAGAACTTGTATTTCTGTGCGCGTGGCTCAGAAAACGCGAAGCCTTCGCCTCTGACGTCAGGTCATTAGGGCACAAATTCCCAATCGTATTTCACATTCATGCGTGGTGAAAAAATGAGACTATAAGCAACGATCATAGCCCAAAAGGCAACCGAAAACAAAAGATAGGCGGGTGTATCTCGGTGTCGGTGTCCTGAAGCAGTTGCGACAGAATGCGTACCTCCTTACCGACATTAGAGCACAGTGACGTATCAATCTGAAATGGGAGACTGCAATCGCGTTTCGTTTGAAAAATGTTTTGACATCCTTGCAAGTAAGCCCGATTTCATCCACGAACGCTGCATCCTCTAACTAGAAAATTTCATCATCAGTATCAAGGCAACGAATTCATAATTATTCGGAGTTCAGCTTATAGAGTACGGTTTACTAGCTTGAAATATCAAGTGAATTAGAATTTCAAAGAAAAGCGTAATGAGAACGGTAGGTCCATTTATCATTAGCTTTCAGTATCGAGAGGTAATTTTAGTTAGATAAGTACGGAAATGTTGCATAGCAACATTCATTCGCAGTTGTGTGCTATTGATGATAATTTTCCCATAATACCCATATACGGAAGAGAAAAATAACCTTAGAGAAGGAAAAAAGGGGGTTCAACGATTCACTCATCTTTCAAATTGTTTCTATACAGAATTCTTTTTTATATATACAAACAGATGTTTGAAATATTTTTTGCCAAAATCCCACATTGATAAAAAGGTAGCTTTTCTATTCGATAATGGGCTGTTACACTTAACCATCTCCCAACCTCAACCAACTCCCAAGGACCTCAATGACAAGCACACCATCAATACCGACAAGACCTCTTAAAAACATAAATCTAAATAATGAATGGACTTCTCCAATGTTATACGAGAATATACCCGTTGTGAATAAATTAAGTTGACATTCCTCCATCATCGCAAAAGGAATAACTACTTTATCCCCCGGTAGTATTTTAGTATTCTTTACAAAAACATTTGACCAATAAAAAATCGATAACGGAGCAATAACATACAGCGCACACAAAATAATGGCTCATCCATGATTTAAAATCCCTTCGCTATCGCACCGAGGATCTGCAACCCACTCAAGATTCAAAGCGCTTTTTGCGGTAGGCGAAACCCATTTTTCAAGTCAAAAGATACCGCATCTCCCCCTATTATCATCACCGGTCACCCTTTCACGAGAGCCGTCGGGGACGAAGTGAAGCAAAAAAAGAACAATCGGAATCGTTCAGGTTGAACAACCTGCCATTGATAAAAATAATCCGCAACGAGACTGCTAAATATCTTTCAGCCATCACTCTGGTCTACAATAAAGTTCGCTGTCACGCATATAGAGCTCCATGGAGAGGAAAATAAAGCAAGCCCACCTATCGGGAGAGTAGCGGACAATCCCTTTGTATGGAACGGACGTAAGTAATGAAGGGAATGATTCGGAAATCTCCGTTGCCGATAAGAATGTTTTAGCACGAGAGGGCCAATGAGAGGTGATCGGCTCCCAATCCTATATGATTCACTCTCTGGAGGAGGAATATCTGAGAGATCGTCGGTAAGGAAAAATCCGCGGGCTCGACATAAAGATAAACGAATCGTTCAACGTATGTTCGACGACCCAGGGATGATACGCAGAAACCCAGGTTTGGTTGAATATGACAAATGCTCAAATCACCCAGGTAAGAAGCATCGCGGAAATCTGTAAGGGCGACACGGCAGCAATGTCTTCATATGCGATTGAAAGAGACAGTAAAAAGAATTTTATGACATTCCGTCCGGCTGAAAATTCAGTTTTGCGGCCATGAAATATGCTTATTTATATTTTTGCGTCGTAAATATTTGAGAAAATGTAGGAGGAACGAGGAGAGTCAATTTAGGATGCTCATAATAAGTTACTGTTGACAATTGCTGGAAATATCTTGAAATTATAGCATCATTTTTTTGCAATAGCCTTGTATCGTAATTTTTATGGATATGACCGTCCATCATCTCGTAGTTTGCTCATTTATTGAATGTAAATAAATAACATCCCAACGAGAAAGGTGAAAATTTTCAAATAAACATGATTAAATAACAATAACGGCATAACTTTAAAGCAAAAATGCCCTATGGATATTTATCGGGAATATTTATTGGTGATGATTCAATCACCGAAAAAAAAAATTACTATAATAATGGCCTTTCTTGTTTGTTTAAAGAAAATGGAAGAGGATGAAATCAACGCTGCAGATGTGATATAGGTATCTAAATCATTTTAGAAAAGGTTAAAAAAGAAGAATTATTGGAACATATTATGGTGCTAACAACGCCACCATATTAAAGTGGCGGGATTTTATCCATATTTTAATGATTTCGCTTAAAATTGGTATCCCAATCATCAAGAAATTTTAACTGAATCAAGCTCGATTTTAAGACATTCAGCACAATCATTATTTATTATACACGATCAGAAAGATGCCGCGCTACTGCGTAACTGTAATGTTTATTGTAGCACATGAGAACATGCATGTACATGACAGATATACCTACATTCTCATACGTATGTTTACGTTCTCCGATATACATCAAGTTCGACACAATTACAAAGTTCTGTATCTTCTGAAATCGCTAAATTTGGTAACGTTGCAAAGCGTACGAATTAAGTCTATGGAAGGAGGAGAGACGCCGTCAAAAACAAGCCACAAATCTTTTCAACAGATCCAAGAACAGAGTTATGAAAAAAGACTCTCATGGCACCATCCTTGAAAAGTCTTGTCGAGAAGCTCGTTCACACTCGTGAAGAATTATTACTCTTGACAAATTGCCATTAAACGGAAAACGAGAGGGAGGAAGTTAGAAAAGATGAAGAGCAAAAAACAAGTTACACCCGCATAGAAGATGGGCAACGTGTACACAAGATGTCACGCCACCATAACTTCTTGTAGACAAATTACTGAATTACAATTAGAAGATTACATCATATCTCATCCTATTGGATGATTGGAGAAAAAGTAAAGTGAAAACTACTTTCTTTTGCCATGAATGCAACGGTATCTCTGAGGACCCTCAATGAATCAGCCTATTCAGAACCACTTTTGTAATTACCAACAAGGGTACGATGACCAAAATAAAGGATCGCCGCTTAAATTGTTTAATAACATTAATGCCGGCGTGCGCTTCGGTAGCGGGCTAATTAAAATTCTTATATGCTAATGCCATTGCGAGCAATTTTTTCTCGGACTGGGGTCTCAGAAAGACCGGCTCGCGAAAGGCAAGCTCTTTCATTCGAAAACATTAATGCAGTAAAAGGGCAGACGCTCGCTCCACCAATTTATCTTCCCGAGCTTAAATCAACTGAAATATTCAAACGAAATCTTCCCGCTCTTTGGAGGACTATCTCGATGTTCCGACTCTTGGACGTTCGCGCTATTCCGTCTGCTATAAAACTCAACCCTTTTGGAAGAGGACGACGAACGGTCTTCAAAGCACGGAGAAAATGATTTACAGAAATTTTTCCATTCGGCTGCGCTGTCGGCTCCGCTCTGTTTAAACTCATTTCCACGTTTTACTGCGGGTCAATTGGCCGGGAAAAGGGAGTTCAGGAGGTGAATTCCGTACGCATTATCTCGGAGAGTCTCCAATGGTGGGGGACGGAGATATGCTGCGAGAGGAAAGTAAGGGGGTAATTGAGAAATTGCCATTAGAGACACTTTAAACGTCTGTAGTAAGATTTAATGTCGGCAGAACCTTCCATCTCGCATGTGACGAAACGGTCCAATTGGACGGCCTAAAAGGGATGGCGCCAAAGAGAAAATTTCGACCCTGAAAATGGTACCATTGTCATCCTTATCTCTGCTCCTCCTGTCTGTAGATAAGGGGATGAAGGGCTGGGTAGAAAAGGAATGAAAATGAAAAAAATTGCAAGAGGAACCTGAAAGGAATTAGGAGGATGCTTATGTGTTTATGAGACCCACGAAAGTTTACGTAACCTGCGCAGTGAGCGTATTTTGGTCAGGAAGAGTCTACTTCCTATAAAAGGGCTCCGATCGGGGTTTCGGTTCTCATTACGTGAAATTCTCATCTTGGGTCCGAATTTATTTTCCCTGATTGTGCTCATTTATATACCGCTCTCCTCTTCTGTGCTGCGAATCGAAGTGCCATAAACCTACGCGAACTAATTAAATTTTTTTATTTGTTTTAGATAACAATCCTTACTGTACATTGTCAAAGAGGATGAGTTTAACAGGTAAAATTATTGCAGGATTTTTCTCGCGGCAGTCTTCGGCGATGGTTTAATCTGTTATAGTGAAAAGGCTGCTTTGAAGACTGGAAGAGAAAAGGGAAATTCCGATAGAGGAATCCATTTCATCGATCATTTCAAGGTACGGTAGTCATTGAATACTGGTAAAAGACCAACTTTATGAATTCTTCCGTTTCGCGATCTCATTAGAAATTTTAAGTGATCAAAAATAATATTCCAATAACTTATAGCTAAGAGGGTAATTAATTGTATGGAGATAATCACTGTTCGCGAAATAAATAGCGGTCACTTATTCCAAAAAATTCGGTAAAATCATACGAAATAAAATTAGATATACGCGTAAGTAAATAAGGAAATCACTCAGTTCTATAATAGTGTCGAGGTTTTGGATAAGAGTATAATCGTTTTGATGTTAGGATAATATATTTCCACAATATTTTCAAATTCAACTGACGCTCTTAGCGCGGTAAGTTTCTCTGTGCTAACGTAGGATATCAATTCCATAAACAGCAAATTTTCGAAGAAAATAGAGAGTAATAGATATTTTTGATAGAAAAGAGGCCCGATTGGTAGTATTATATAGAGTAGGTAATCAGGTATCCGTACATCCCATGTTCCTGCGAAGAATCGAGGAAACTTTCCATATTTTATCCTTTAAAAAAAGAACTTTTTCCAACCAGAATTCACTTGTTACCGAGAAGAAATAATTAAAATTATTTGTTTGATAAACAAATACATACATATGTGTGACACACAAGTTAAATGAATATAAATAGAGAAGCGGCTAAAAAATGGCAAGGAAAATGAAGACAAAGCACAAGAAAATGCAGTCGCACTTGCGTTTAGGCTGGAGGTCATCTGGCATACATTCGATAGAGTATCTATGGAAGAGGAGGGGGTTAGGGTGCGTGGTCACGTGATCGTGTTCCAGCCGGGAATAAACGGGAGGGCGTGGGCGGCGTCAATAGCGGCGGAGTACGGATGCGGAGGAATGTTCGTTCCAGATGGAAAACCGAGATAACGTCACCTAAGCGGCTGTACAGCCGCCTCCGCTTTCGAAGAAAAGAAAATCACCACCGTTTGAAATAAAGAACGGCGGGGAATCGGGAATTTCTTTCGGAAGAATTCATTCCACAGGGCGTGTAACGTTCCCGTCTTTCCACGAATAAAGTTCGATTAATGCTCAGTTCGAAGAATCTGCGTATGCGTTGCACTGAAACGTTTAGATATTTCCGGTTTGGCTACGACTGCCGTTTCCATTGCACGGCCGAATTCATAATATTGATAACTACCATTTGTCCGTTTTCTTGCGAGTTCCTAATATTTGATTTCACGATAATGTTATGGATAAACACTAAAGGATACAACAAAGTTGCAAAAATGACGTTATAATTTCAAAGTTGCTTTAAAATCTGCAATACGACAAAGAATTTGTTATAAAAATTTTATTCTAGATCAGTTTTTCTTGAGTATTTTCAGCAGATACATTTCAATCCAAACAAGGAAAAATATTTACAAGAGATAAATAACGATACTGTGAATTTAGGCATATGAGCAAGGTGACAATCTTTTAGCATCCTAGCAAGTGTGGCATTTACTCCGTTGCCTCTATTTGGGCACTGAAAATAATGACATTTCTTAAATTAGAATCGAAAGAAATATAGTTTTCACGATGCTTCTTCCCATAGCTACGATTAAAAATAGCTTAGTTATTGCAGCCACGTTCCTCTACAATGATTCTATCAGTGGAAAAGGGGGATACGAATTGTTTCTCCCAAAATTTTTAATATGTTTCTCTAGAAGGAGAAGTATGCGATTTTTAGAACAGATCACCTTGCAAACAATTACCGAATATTCACTAATATTTCTCTATTGCAGGAGTCATGATCGCAATCACAATTTTCCTAAATACAAAAGATTTACGATCTGCCAATAGAAATATACCAAAATGATAGTCGAAAAGGAGTATATATTAGAGACATTTCAGGCATTTAATATTGTTATTATTCAGGTATTTAATATTATTATTGTTATTGTTTAATTACAGCTCTTGCCTCTCTTAGCTCAAAATTATTTTAAATTTTTAATAAGCAAGACAAAAGTTCAGTATGGTTTAGGAAGCTTTCTTTATAGATAGGGATTTTTATAATTATAAAAGAAAAAACTGGTTAGCTGACAACGATATGGAGAATTTTGCGACTCAATTGTGATGCGTTAATGAGATTCAAACTCTCTATGGGTAGAGTTAATTCAGATTGAATAAAATTGAATTAACTGCTCTCCATACATATCATTATTATATTAATTATCTCTAATTTTTCTTCAAAGTCGTTACTTCGATATTCTTTATTATTTATTCTTTATAATTTCGATATTATTCATTTTATGAAATATAAATTCAACGTGTTTTAGCCTCATGGAAAGCTATCAAAAGCAAATCAGAAACGTACTTCGTTTCAAAATAAAAAAATGAAACATTATTAAACACGACCGATTTCAACCATGACAGTTATCTTGAGGTTCTGTAAGATATTTTCGCCGCAAAACTTTGGCCAAACATTTAGCATAAATGACCTAAATACTTCGCCATCGGTGGCGGAGCAGTTAGCGTATAATGGTTGTAAAATGTATTCCAGAACAACGCAATCGACTACAGGATTACACTGAGAGAAATGAACGGTGCGCGACTGGGTCATACACGGCACAGCAAAATCTGCAACCTTCATGGAACGCGAATATCGGCTGACACTCGAGAGTCAGAGGATTAGCAAATATCAGTTACATCAGCATTCGTCCGTCAGATTCCCCGGTGACCCGAATGAGAGGCAAGTACACGAATCAAGACAAGGTCATCAAGACCGCTACCATGTGTCACTCCCGAAAAACCATTTCTTCTCCACATAAAATCCGCCTTTTTTCTCGTGCGTCAACCTTCTGGGACGTGGAGGAAGGCCGGGCAGGACGACATTCGCCGCATTAAATAAATCCCATCGACCGAAAGCCGAAAAAATACAAAAACTCGTCGTCCCTGACGCACTGACGAAGTGGTGGGAGAAAAATCTGAATATCACGCTACTCCTGACCGAGCGACAGGAGCGCCGCTGCGAAACAAATTTCGTATCGCCCTCCACACTTGTTATTTCAATGTCCGCCTCGGACCACCTGGTAGCAGTCCGATGTATGCACGCGCACCTTTGCTCCCGCTAAACAACCAGTGCGGGAAGCCAATGATGTGCGTTGCGAGCAATACATGGGAGGCGATATGGAAAAATGGGAGGAAATATTTATAACTCCTACCACGAAGTGAAGACGGCAAAAGTGCTGTCACCCGAGAGGCATGGCCTTGATCTTGGGAGGGCAAGGGAGGGATGAG
This sequence comes from Ladona fulva, assembly GCA_000376725.2. Classification (NCBI taxonomy): domain Eukaryota; kingdom Metazoa; phylum Arthropoda; class Insecta; order Odonata; family Libellulidae; genus Ladona; species Ladona fulva. The sequence goes on along the minus strand of KZ308154.1, from coordinate 1,107,703 downwards.
GACACGCTATGAGGGCTTCCAAAACCACAACGAGAAAGGGCAAATTCCCTTCCGCTTTCGGGAGCATGACAAAAGATACGAGGTTGAGCGTGGTTAGGAAGAAGAAAATGAGATTGCGTAAAAAAGAAGGATGTGATCTTGCGGTTTATTAGGTGTGTTTGCCAACACCTCGCCGACATTTCGTGATATTACACCCCCAAACCTCCACACGCACAGAACAATAATCTCGCTATGAATTAGTAGAATTCATACATTGACGGAAAGTCTTAAGGTAAACATATAATAGTGTAGAAGAAAATACAAAGTATAAGGGAATAACCTGTCAACATGTTCACTGATTTATTAAGAAAGTACAAAGTCTTAGTTTGGACCACACACATCCAGTTTCGAGTAAATATTAAAAAAAAATTGTTTAGTAAAGATTCCTTCTAATGCAGGGTGGTCTTTGCATGTGAATTACAAAAAAACATGCATTATTTGCCGAAGGTCTTTATACTATCTCGTGTGTTCAGACTTTGAGGCTTATGATAGAAAGAACATCTGCTAAGAAGCTTAAGGATTGAGAGGGAATTCCACCAGAGCTTCTTAACTCAGATCAAGTAAGGATGGTTTATGAATGACAGGGTAGTATCAGAGATTATATAAAGGGAGCTCAGCAGCAAGCACTCTTTGTATTAGCTGTAATTTTCCTTATTTGGCAAAAAAGCACCAAATGGTATTACCTAAGTGATTTTTTGATATAAACATCCAAGAGGGCGATGCCACATTACGAGCAGTTTGTGTGTCCTTATTAGCTGGTGATTCATATTAATTTATTATTTAAGTTAAGAAACAGTTGCCTACCTTTTACAGTGGTACCTTGGTACCTAACGACGGTAATCCCTTCCAAGATTGTTGTCGTTAACCAAAACCGTAATTATCCAAGGCGCGATTTTCCGCAACAATACCACATGTCAAATATGCCGATAAAACTCATCTAAATGTCACTAAAATGAGGTAAGTATAATTTTTTCAATTATATTCGCCACAGAAAACATCTTTAATATTATGAATAGTCATGAAAGAAGATTTTAATTGTCAATCTTTACCAGAAGGCGTCGTAAACCAAAGACTGCGACGTTACCCAGGACTTTTTTGATCACAGCCACTCGTCGTTAACCAAGTGCGTCGTTAACTAAAGCCGTCGTTAACCAAGTTACCACCGTACCGTTTGCAAGTCATCTCCCAGTTCTCTACCGGAGTAGCAATTATTTTGTTGACGAATAAAAATTTCGCGGAAATCTACCAAGTTTTATCATATTTCTTAATGATGTACTACAAATAAATATACTGAAATATTTAAACAACGTCTTAATTTGCGTCTTGCGTTACAATCCTCTATGAAGATGATTTCGTGAGTTGATTTTCCAGGTACACTTTCCAACTTCGAAGGTGACGGTAGTTACGTTACTTGATGTACCAATGTACATACTTGAAATCCATATTGCTGATTCTGAAAAGTTTTCATTTTTTTCCCTCGCGAAAGTTATTCTCCATAGACAAATATAATGATGTTTCAGCATATCATTATACGCCCGTTTTGTTTTCTTCACTGCTAAAGGAGGATCCCGTTAACCTTAATTGGTAACGCGATCGACTTTGATGAAAGTGGTCCTGGATTAAATTCCCGTGAAAGGAACATTTTCCTGATAATGTTCGACGACAGGAATGGCATCCAACCATAAAGATAATGCAGGAAACCGAATTCAACTGCCTCGATTATCATCTTCAACAGCAAGTGATAGGCATAATTAGGCTAAAAATATATTCGTTATCTGTAGTTTTTTAAAGTTTTAAACTAAATAATCTGTAAAGATAAAACGAATAACAAAGAAGGAAAGTCTCGACAGTTTCTCTAAGAATTCAACTTTTATTCTCTTTCATCTTTATAATTTCCAGCTACACCGAGTGTTCTTACATCGTTTTCCTCCTAGATATCTCTGCTACGCCCTTCGCGAAGTGCTCCATCTTTCTTCCGACACTCTTACTGTCCACCATTACATCCCTTTCTCCGATTCCCATCTCTTTTGCCTTTCCTATGATCAAACTATTTGATTTATTTATTTAATAGATTCACATATAGTAGTGGCACCATTTTAGAGAGAATTCCAAAGAATAAAGCATAAAAATGAACAGTTATTTAAATGAAAACGTATATGAAAACCAAAAGAAATGCAGACAGCTAACCGAAGGAAATATTTTCAAAGTACAGAGTTATTTACACGATCTATGATTTAAAAATTCTTATAGGAAAGAGTCATACGGCAGCCTGAAAGGGTCTATGGAGGGTGGAAGGGAGTTTAGAAGGTTAGGAAGTCGATATAACAAGGAACGTTGTGCAAAAGAAAAGTAGGAGCATGTAGTAAAGGTGTAAGTCTAGTTAGGTGGACAAGAAAAATGAATAGTGACACTAGTTCGGGGAATCGAAATGGGAGTTTAATATACTGTAAATGAAAGACAGATCCGATTTCACTAAAGTTTCATTCAGGAATCTTAGAGAAAGCTATTTTAGTACAAAAGCTGTGGCAAAATTTTTATTACACGAAATTTTAATATGTTAGCAAAAAAACTGATCTGGTTCAGGGATGGAATATTAGAGTTGGCTGACGTGGTCCATACGGGGGAGCAATATGAAAAGACCGGGATTACTATAGACGTAAAACATAATTTCAGGGTACTTCATTTCAGAGAAGCGGTATAAGATTCCTATCAAAGAGAGAGAGAGAGCTTTTATACATCTCGACCCACATTGTGAGGCCCCACTTTCATCTGATACGAATGTGTTTTCACCGCGCTGAAGAAAATAAACGAATGACCAACTAGTAAGAGGGGAGATCGTCCATCATATCTCCCATCGGCGATCGTCGGATAAGCGCCATATCCTATTTTAATTGGAAAAGGGAACTGGAACGTTATTGCTCGGGGCCGAAAACAAGAGAGAGAAAGCGAGTTATTCCACGACCCCGAATTACCACGCGCCTCATTCGGATCGTTTAGAAGAGGCCTCTCCTTTAGGAAATCGATCGCTCGAAAACGGGGTTGTTGCACCGGGTCGTGCGTCGTTTTTTAGGTTCAACACACTCATTCGAGAGCGAAAAGATGCCCCCGGGTTCCCCGCGAGGAGGCGGGCGTAGTCGGCTGCTGATGTAACCCTCCAATTTTCGGCGGTATGGGTTTTCGACGGAATAAGAGATCGAGGAAATTTTAAACGGACTCCAAATGACCCGTTTACGGCCGTTATGAAGTTTCATTTCGCGACGTCAATTTGCTTTCTGCGTTTTCAGGGCGACACACTTTGGGAAATGAGAAGTTTTCGGAGAAGGCGTGGCGAGTACACAGAGCTTTGCACACGAGGAATTTCGTCTCTTTCTCACTTCTAAAATCGATTCCCTTTTTTTTCCACACGCAAACGTTTCTATTGTTAAATATATATCGTTGAAATATTTCAGAAGCTGGGAGATTCTCAACCGAGGAGAATATTTATTTTGAGAGAAATAAGATTAGATTCTAAGATATGCTCTAGCAGTTATATCAATCTCTGATGTACTAATGTATAACGTAATTATCTAATGGTTTTCCAGTGCTAATACCAAACACGATTTATTAATGTGAATAGGAGCCTAATATATAATAAATATAGTCAATCTAATGAATTATTACTAGCCTTACGTTTCTTATTGAATTTGTACATTAATATTCTGATGTATGCCAACCAATAAATATTAATAACACTGAAAATTTTATGAAATTCGTAAGTCATTGCTGGTTTTTCACCTGTAACACCCTTATTTCAAAGGAGATTTTGCCACTTTACCTTTATACTATATAGAATAAAAAGTGTACCATCATGAGAAGGCGTCAGAATTAAATTTTGAGTTAGAACTTTGGTTAATAAGCCAAATTTTCCATAATATTTTACTTCTTTGACAATAGTCTAAAGACAAAAATGAGAAACAAAGCACAAGAGACAACGAAGAGAAAATAACACAGCGGAGGAAGAAATTATAAGCTAGAACAGAATGGAAAATATCGTGACTTGTAGAGTACTCGGGATAATCTGAAAAAGAAAAGATGCGGGACTAATACGAAAAAGATATATAAGAGGAGGAATGAAATATTAAAGTAAGAATGGGAATTACAAAGTTGCTATCTATATCAAAGTTGCACAGATGCTGGAAAATCACATGGAATAAGAACTATAAATACTAATTATTTTCCTGTGAGAAATCTTAAAACGGTTCATTTCTTTTTGCCTCGTTTCGGCTAGGGAACAACAATGAAGCAACGAATACAATGCTGAGGTTTCAGAAGTTTCAAAGTCCACCTCAGAATTAAAAAACAATAATTAACTATGGTTACATTTATATTTTGTATATAATTAAGGAATATCTCTGAGTTGACGAAAAATTATTTCGGCTTAAAATTTGATAGATGCAAGGCTGTGTGTAGATATTACAATGAGATTGTGATATTACTTATTGTTAGCATTTCCGATTTACTTTGTTTCTTCAGCATTTCGACTAATTTTCCAAGTAGAATCGTTGCGGGGTTCCCGATAGCCAAGTGGGCAACGCGTTCGATTTCAGTGAAAGCGGTTCCGGGTTCGATTCCCGGTGGGAGCCTACGTGCGAAATGACCTAAGCTGTCGAAGCACTTTTAACAATACTACTACTAGAACCGTTGCAAATAAATTTCAAGAGCAGAAATATTCAAACAACAGTTCAACAACATCAAACATTTTCTACTGATATTATTCAACACGACCGTTTTGACTGAAATGGTCATCTTCAGGACCGTCACGGTCGAAACCGGTCGCGTTGAATTAAATACCAGGAATATACGAAAGTACTGCTGTTTGAGTTGCTTTGGATAGATACCACAAGGTTAGACCGGAACACCTGGAGTTTTTCTCAAGAGCAAAGCATGAAAAGGTTAACCACAGCTACGCTTTGAGCATAAAGATGAAATTTCTGTAAGGTCTTTTCCAGAATATCAAAAACCGTGAATAAGTCAACGTCCGCCGAGTAGTAACCGTGACTTTTATAATTTAGAACGTGGAAACGTGAAAAAAGACGCAAAAATACATTCTCTTGAAGCGAGAGGCACGCTAACAAACTCATCCAAGGCTGCGTATTTAATTATATAATAAAAACTCGAAGGGAATGGGAGATGTAATTAATTTGGGAAGCAGTTTCTCTAGGAGGTCTTGGCTGACCGCGACCTTAGCCTACTGCTGTTACGATATGAATGTAGATGGAGCTATTAATCATACTAGTGAAAGTCGTAAGGACGTATTGATTGACTGCGAGGCTACGGGAACGCTCTTAAGTGAACGCTTTTTCCTCGACCTCGTGACTTGGTGGGTCCGATTACCAGATAAGTCTCCGTGGAAGATCGCAATGTTCCATATGTTGGGATGGTTCGGAAGCCCACGAGTTATCATTAAAACGTCACGTCAAACGCGATGCATCTCTTCACAGAAGACCATGAGATGTTTTAGCCTTTCCTGTTCTCTGTCGCTCGCCGCACAGATTTATCACTCGAGATCTTCAGATTTGAGAGAACTGCGTCGACGTGGGAATTTTCTGCATCAAATTTTCGTATAAAAATTCAATTTAGCCTTACACTGCTGCATTTATTATACATTCTAGTGTATAAAAATAGATCAGAATTTGAAATAATTGAATTCTGTCATAAATCATTTTTTATCAGTGTGAATGCTTTGATTACTTATTAGCCAATTATAACAATCTAGTCTGGATAATTTAACCTTAATAAAGCACATTAACTTGGATGACAGAGGAAGACCTATATGAACACATAGATTAATAAATTTATAAAATAATTTCACACATACGAAATGATGTTCTGGAAAATAAAGGTGGATCGTTATTTCAGGATGGATTCAACCATCTTGACTTGTATTTATTCTGTTAAAGATTACATTTTCAAGAACACCATTTAAAAACTAAAATTCCAGTAGGATTATGTTGCCCAGAAAATGAATTTTATAAATTTCCAGTATTC
>KZ308154.1:1079916-1093626 GCA_000376725.2 Ladona fulva | reverse complement strand
TAAATTAAGTCTTGTTGTAGTTTTGAGATTTCTGTTAATGTTTATGAATACTGTTTGTAAATAGAGTGGTTTCTAAATGCTGTTTGTAATTAGTGTGGTGTTATTCCGGAATGTTTATAATGTTGTTCAGAAAAGTCATGCTGTTGTGTATTGTTTGGATTTTTAAATAGGTGTATATTGTTTTTTGATTAAATTGCCACCAGACTTGTGTCTAACTGCAGCTAAATTTTGTAAATAAATAAATATTCCAAATATTGTGCGGGAAATTCGTCCTGTTTACTCTTCTAGCCAAGCCTATCAATAAAAGACAAGAGGAAAAGCATCAGAAATTGAAAAGAAAGGAGGTTTTAGCATTAATGTACCACGGGCCGTTTTGCGGCCATCGAAATTGTTGGAGGATTATAAAACAGAATTGTGGGCAGCAGAACTAAAAAATAGGAAACAGGGATGAATTACGATCAGCGATTAGGTGAATAAAACTACTGCAGCTGCGGATATAATTGGGCAATGAAATGAGAGCGGCAGTATATTTTAAGCCAAAAATGTTTCGATATAATCAAAATAAAGGTGCGGGTATTTCTCCGACAAATTTAAGGCCGTAAAATTTCAGCCGAGATAAGATCGGCTTCAGATTCGGCATACAATAAGTGAAAGTGACAAGATGAAGCAATTCAACCGTGACTGCAAGATAGCAGTTGCACTACCTTGATTTTGCAATTGTTTCTGCGCTTCATCTGCCTTTAGATCGCTGGGGTCAATTTTTCAAAATTATCCTTGAGGTCATCTATTCCCACATGGCGTTTTTCGCAAGAAAATCTTGTTGCCTTGACAATGCAATGAAATCCACTCTGGAAATAATATTCGAAAAAGTTACCGGTTTTTGAAGGTTTTGAAGATTTCGGATTTGCGCTTCCTGTTCTTGCTCTTACAAAATTTAACTTCTACCTCGAGATAAAGTATTCAAGACAATAGAGGTTCGTCAAGATCGTTTCGTACCTCGAAAGTAGCGACTGCTAAAGGAGAGTGGCAGATCTAGTTACTAATTCAAGGAATGAGAGGATGAAAGTGGTGGCATTGGTTTCAACGAAGACGGAGAACGGTAAAAGTACTTCAATTTTGTCTTCGGTGTATTTGCTTTGAAGCCAGCAGCAACTTATGAATTAGAATACAGAAAAAGAAAATAGAATGATCATCAGATGACTCTCGTTTGGTGTAGACGGACCTGCGGAGATCCATGTTATAACTCCCACCGCAATTATTGAAAATGTGATGAGCTCCGGCATGAAATCAACAGTACAAAGCTCTTAAATTGTGCAATGCATGCAAGCATATTTCGGAGGAATGATCTCTGTACAGGCCGCATTGCCATCAACTAAAGAGAAATTTCCCTCGGAAAAAGATTTATTGGTTAAACTCGCGTCCTTTGATTCATTCTCGTAACGAGTTTCGATAATGGGATTTTCTTCTTCCTTGATTAAAATTTCGCCATCGTTGTTAGTTATAGTTACCCGACTGTAATGCAATTTTCGTAAAGCCACGAGGTTCAATTATTTCCCACTGATTTCGCACGTGGTGGTGCTCGTATTTCTATTTAAAAATAATGACGGAAATTCGCTTGATTGTCGGTCGAATATGATTGAACTCGATTTCAACTGACTAACTAAGAATTTCACAAGCAATTTGCCTCAGACGTTCGCTAAACATCGTTGAAATCACTCCTCGTGAAAATATTCTCTAGAAAGATACTACAGCAAGATGAAATAATTCCACAAAGACGAAAAGGAATTCCGTTCGAGTGAACAGTGAAGACAATCGGCAACTTTAATCTCTGGAATTAATTTCCTCCTTTAGATCACCTTCCGAGAGAATCCGAAGGTAAATAGTTAATTTGGTAGGACGCCCACATCATTCGACAAAGCAACTGCCTTAGGAAACTTCATAAGCCATGTTATTGTGTTCTTTGATTACAGCAAATTGGATTAATTTCTCTAGAAACAATCTATCTCGTTACATGTTAAGGTTGTGTCGGTTTGAGTCTTTCTCCCATACAACTTAGTTTCGAATATAACGAGACTTCATTTCAGACTATTATGAGAAGATTGAGGCGCTTTCAAAGTCGAATAAAAAAATCAACAAAAATCCTGTTACTCAGCAATCTCTACCGATACTGCTTAATCTAAGAACGAATTGGATCATTAAACACCACATTTCCGTTTTTTTAATAACCTGCGAAACATTTTATATCACCGAACTGAGTTCTCAATGGACTCTGAAATGCCTTCAATTCCTCCGAGTGGGACATTTCCTTGCCGAGATCCCCTTATGAGTAAGCTGATAGTTTTTCAATAAATTACCTTAGTTTCAGATGTATTCATCATCTATTCGTAGGGTGATGTCGATATAGCTGCGCGATTAATAGTTTTGTGTACACGCTGTGAAATTAATTAGGCAAAAGCAACATGAGATAATAATTCACGATATACTACCAGAAATATAATTTGATTTTACGAAAATGGTCTACAGTGAAAAACAGATTTGATTGACGCTTTTCTCTATACTGACGTGTACAAGGAAAAGGCCTGTTGAGTGGTTCCGTCTCTAACTCATCCAAGACAACTCGTCACAAAAAATACTTTCTTTTTCTGGCCCAATCCACCGTCAGTTTCGAAGAACTTATATTTAAAATACGTTCAAGTACTTGGAAAATCAAGTCGTAAATTTCGTAATTTTGTTTCTGACATAACATATTTCAAACAAAATGAAAAAAAATGAAATTTTCTCAAAAATACACGAAAAAAATTATATATAAATAATTTTAATGAAATAAAAAAAATCGCTTTTTATAAAAAAACGAAATAAAAAAAATAACTTAGACAATTTTGTTAAAATTCGATACTACGGAAAACAACACCGTCAAATTCGTAAATTCGGCAAAAAGGAGGACAATAAACTCAAAATCACACGTGGTGGAAGAGGTTTTGGCAGAAAATTTTAAGACGTGATACGCGATGCAACTTTTTAGATGTAAAAATTCATCGCGGGGGGTTCTGCAGAGGAGTCAAATAGAGAAAACCTGAAATAATGGAGACCGAGAGAGCCTTCTGAAAAATAAATTTCTTTATCCGCGTTCGCAATCGGGTAAGTTCATACGAGCTAAGTTGCAGATGATTCAGTCAGATTTACGGCGAACTTTGCTTGTTTCTGTTAGTCCTCACCGGGAGACATGCATGAATACCCCACCAGGGCAAACCATTCCAACGGGGCAGCGCAACAAGCGTTTTTTACCCCCCTCTGGTCGAGTGGCCACCGGATGCGTCCGCCGAGAGTCTGCTGTCTCATGACTTGAGATAGAGTCGGAGACGCCTGCCAGTTATGGATAGCGCTGACGTCGTTACCGGCAAGAGCTTCTTTTTTACACCGACAGCTGAGCAATACACGTATGACTTCCGGGAACTCGCAAATTGACGAGAAAACAAGGCTACTTCAGCGAAGATAGCGGGGAAGGAAAAAAATGGGTACCATTTACCCTTTCATGTAGAAGTTGAAGAGGATGCGACTCATGACTTCTGTCAGCCTTGAAATCCTTCCACCCTTGAAATTTATTCAGAAGCTCCTGAGCGTTCATAGGTCATTTATTTGGATAACTGACTAAGCCACGTTGCAGAAAATTAGTTGGCTTAATTAACAAATTTTAATATTAATCTCGTCAATCCTTAAATAAGCCAATGTAGATGGTTCTAAAGCATATCTTGCTTGCTAGTTTAGCTTTTCTAATTCCTTTACGAGAACTAAATAAGAGAATTTTTAATAAGGAGTTGGGATTTCAAGTTATCTTCGAGCAGAGTGAAATAGAGGAAGTAGAATTCTTTTGAAGATTTATTAAATATTTAAATTATTATCACTATTTAAAATTTAAAAAACTTTGTAATATTGAATAATCACACTTGCATTTAATTATGATAATAAAGGGTAAATCATACGGGTCATTTAATAACATAAATATACGTCGTGCATCTCGTGAGAAGATCATCAGCCAATGAAATTAATAATCAACCGATAAAATTTTCAGCGCATATAATCATTTTTTCTTATTCTTTACAATAAAAGTTCGTAACAATAGCGTGTGGGGGTTATAACTGTGTAGGTTTAGCCCGTATTTGAATATACACTTGTAAAATCGTATATTTAGCCTTAATTGTCTTGATTTTTAACTTTTCACAAGCCTTCCCTTTACAGCTAGATATTCACCCCTAAATCTTTCGGCCTTTTTTTAGTTGAACCTTGCGTAAATATTTCGAGTAAGTAGCCAAAGTTGTCGCTACGTGGTTTCGCTGAATCGTCCGCTAGCACGGATAAGGACGCCTCGAGATTACTTCGACCTGACAACAAAGCCATCACAATTCTCGTCTTTCTGACATCTGAAGGCTTTTAGGAGATTAATACGAACGTGCGCAATCTTCATAAGGAGCTATTTTCTTGAAGGAGTGGAGAAAGGGAGTTGCAGATTCCCTCTTCTGCTCTATCGGAGAAGTATGAAGTATTCATAACATTGCAATAGGTTCGCCCAAGTCACGTTCTTTTGTCTTCAGCACGTTCACACCCGTTTCTTTGAGCGTGAATGACAAACAGGGGAGATGAAGTACTCGAAGAGAGTGTCAAGAGTCGTGACTGAATTTATCCGCTGTCTCGAAGAGTTTCGGAGAAAATAAAGGAAAGATCTCCTCTTCTTAAAACACTAAGTTGTTGGTGATTATGCACATAGTGAATTCCGTACACAAAGCTCGGAGGTAAATTTGCTTACAATATACAGTCAAGAATGAGCGATCTCTCAGGGTTTATTCATCTCTCGGGGATGAAGGTAAGTATGCCAAGGAAAGCAAATCTCATTTTCAGTGGCAAAGGATTTTATTTAGTACCCTCTCTTTCAATGCGATATTTTCTTCAGTGAGTGTCAGCCTTGCCGAAATAGTAATACCAGTAGGACTTAGGTAAAACCATATCTAACGAGCAGTGTAAATACGACTACGATGAAATTATTGGAGCTTAAAAAATCCGAGGTCGGGTGAAGAAAATTTAGCCCAAGAAACGATCTAAAATAACAGAGTATGTACACAAATAATAGTAAATTGTTTATTTACGTAAATTAGAAGAAACGAAAGTGAAAGTTTGGATTATCCGTGCCTTCTGATTATTTGTGGGTCATCTTCCTATCATTAGCGCGGATAAGCGGGAATTCACTGTAGTATAATTCATAACACCACGAAGTCTTCAGAATTAGGATGCTGAGGGGAATAATCAGCAACAGATACATCACATATCTCTGGTAAATTCTTATTTCTACCAAAACGCCCACTCCTTATATTTTAGGGAGTTACTGGAACATAAACATTCATCCTCCAATATCCGGAATTCAATTCACAATCAACAAATTTTACAGTTGACGTACTCATTTGTGAAGGAAGGATTGAGATGCAAGTGTTTGAGCTTTCCGTATTGGACCAATAGTTTTAGGGAGGAAGAAAACAGAGGATGTAGTAAGAATTAACGTCACTAGCATCAAAGAGAGACCAAAGTAATTACGATAAAATTGCAGTATAAATAGAAAATGAAATTACCTCCATTAACTTCCATCCTTTCATAAATAATACAATTTCAAAGTTAAATTACTAAATACCCCTTGGATGTTATTTGCAAGATGATAGTTGTCAGATCGGTGTATTTTCTTGTTTAAAGGAATAGATATAATTATGGTTTCGTGTAAATAGGACAACAAATTTCCTAATTTTTCCTCCGAACATCACCTATAAGTAAGTAGAATTCTATTTCCACCTCCTGATACTCTATTAGACGAATGTTAATGCTCACACAACTCTACAGATGTAATTTCTCCCTTCACTTTCATTATTGTTTACTAAATGGTATCTTTGTAGCATTCTGTGTGCTAGGGTGTATCGTTGATAACGGTAATGTGGATGTGTAGATCAATTAAAGTAAACTAAATATTAGCTTTGTGTATTGTGCGTTGTTTGAGTTTATTTCTATTCAACCCCCAGCGTTAAAGAACATTCTCGTACAGTGAATGTTGTTACAGATCATTGATTCGAAGCAAGCTGGAATTAGGATATCTATTGAGTTCCTAAGCTACTAATTACGAGTGCAGCTAAATAACAGCGAAAATACATTTACATTAAGTGATGAAAGAAAATACTCATTTAGGAAGGAATGAGAATTTGCCAAGGTTAATTAGATAAAGCAAACGTTTGAGAAAGAAGTAACCAAAGTTGCGTGAGTAGGGCCAATTCAGTCGCGCCCTCTCTTTTTAATAGATCTCTCCTTGTGCGCCTCTGACGTTTTTATTTCACTTTTGCAAAGCATTTTTTACGACACTTGCTTGTTTTCGCTTCGTCGCGATGGCACATTCGTACTTTGGCCAATGAAAGGAAATGACGTCTTTGAGCGAAGAAAAGAGACGACAAGAAGAGCTACGAAGAGAATCCAGCATATTTTATGCTCCTCTTCCGAAGCGAAAGAATATATTCATCCAAAAATAGGCTCGGTCACCTTCCGCGATTACGAAACAGGTCTTTGTGGTCAACGACAGAATCGTATGAATTTGTCCTTTCCTTTTAAATAGAGGAAAATCTTATTTCCTCTATTTAAATGAAGATAATGACGTAGAAGGAAGTTACCTATAGTATAAGTTTACTTATTGTATATACTCACTCGATGACTAGAAGGCAGCCGAAATTAGCTATAGTAGAAACTCGTTGGTTTGATATCTAATAATTCAAAAGATAATCTATTTTGAAGTCAAGATAATTCACATAAAACACCATAAGATTTAACGGTCTTCATGATTCAATGAATCAAAATACGTTCGCCATGTAATTCGAAGTCCATATTTGGTTCGATAATCCACAAACAAATCGTTTGATTCGGAAACTTCAAACACTGCGTGTTTGCTCGGGCCTCCGAATTTTCCTTCCTATTTACCTTTTTCGCAACTACGACCGAATTGAATTTGCAATCATCGCTGAAATTAGCCCTTTTATTTTCTTCTAAGAAATCATTTAGTCATGCTATAAGTTTTGTTATCTTCCTACACTTGATTGTCATTGATCTAGTGATAACTACATCGCAGAAACACCCCGAAAAAATATTGCGGATATAGTCCTCAGTTTTATTAAAGTAAGTTAAAACAAACCAGAGATAAAACGCTACTCATTTCACTCCCTGAGATTAGAGTCATTCTGTTCGGTCCTCTTGTGATTTAAACCCTGAGCTTTACTGTTGCGCACTATACACACTCATTTTCGTCACGGAGTTATCCAGGAGCATAATCCAGCGAAAGGTTGCCCAATAGAGCTGCTCTATCGCAGTAAATTGAGAGAGCTGAGGCCAGGTTGAAAAGGATAACAAATAAACCTACATCCCTCCCCTTTCTTCTCTCAGAAACGCTGGCTGCGGAAAATATTTCCGCGTAAGCGTTATTCCCTCAAACAAGGGGGGAAGGCGGCCAAACCTCGGGTCGATAAGAGAAGAGGAGAAGGGTTTGTGAGGAGGGAAAAGGAAGGGTTAGGGAGTGGAGGGAGAAATAAGGGATACGATCGACGGAAGGAAACAGACGTGATGCCAGAAGATCGGAGGAAACAAGAGATAGGAAAAGGAGGGTAGGAGGAAAGAAGAATTGAGGAAATAGGGGAGGGTAAAGATACAAATAAGATAATGAGAGGGAAGATCAGGATTAATTCGGGGACTAAGATTCGTATGACGGATATTGAAGTCGTGATTTGATTCAGTAAATTAATAATATCGAATGACTTGAAGTTTATGATATCTGGTAACATTTCTGATTGCGGAAGGGCGGAATGACGAAGTGAAATGGAGTAAAGATTTGTTGATTGATATAAGTTGTTATACCAGTCTATTAATAATATTTTTAATAAATATATGTTGCTATGGACTCGCTGTTATATTCTATACAATTATTACATAATTGTTAGTAATCATATTTGTTGTTACATTTCTGGAAATGTACAAACAAGTTGACTTCAAATTTGTTGCTTTTAACTAGAAAACTTCCCCATGCTTTATGATATACGTATCGTACATAATTTGGGATTTCCTATGTCTTTTGTTCAAAGAATCCCTAACTTTCTGCGAGAATGAGGATTAATTTTGACTTTTACCTGTATTTTATGTAGATCAAACAACAACAAAATTCACTCAAGAAATATTCCAAAATTTATTTATACTTTATAAAAAAATTGCTTCACTCTAATGATGATTTAATATATATTTATATGAAATTACCAGGCGTCAAGGAATGATCTATTAGCTAAACAAGAATTTGCCTTTTGTGCGTATGAAGATGATAATTACTCAGATGATTTGAATTCATAGGAAAAGTATATTCTTCAAGAATTGAACAAAAATTAATATCCCTTAGGTATAGCAAATGAGAAATGTGATAATAAGTATACATCCCAACTAATGAAGAGACAATCGATGTTGGTAAAAGGATAGAAAATAACTAACTAAAACTGCATAGTCTAAGATGGCTTCATAAGTGTCTCACTTCCTCGTAGATTTATCCAATAGATGAGATGGATGTGAGCTAAGACATGCTACTCCTGGGATACAACGAACCGATCTCATTGTATGCCTATAGTACATACATCATCCAAGAGATGCAGTATCTGTGACTAGAGTGAGCGAGAGACTGAGGAGAAAAAAATGAAGGAAGAAAGATTCTGGAAGGGCAGAGCATGATGATAACAAGCGATAGGACGTCAGGAAAGAAAAGAAAAATAAATTCGTCGAGCTCATTTGCAAGCTTTTTGAAATTCAATGGGACGTGGGAGTCAGAGGTGAAGGCTACTGAAAAGATAGTGTCAGGAAGAGAAGAGCTGGCGTTGGTGAGAGAGAAGAGGTTTTTGAAGATAGCGTTAATCGGAAGTTCGCGAAATCAGCCGATCAGCAAATTTTATTCAACCTACAAGAAAACCAAACTTACTCAAGGATGTTTACTGTGTGCTTCATCATTTTATCATCACTCAAATATATTGTGTGTTCTACTTAGAAGATCTAATAACTCTCTCGATAAAAATCACTCCTATCGCGTAATGTGAATAATAACATATTGGGTAATATATAATAGATATAAAAATAAAAATAACGTTGTTTTCTTGCTGGTTTATTTTCAGACTGATTGAGGTTTCTATTCTGGGTTTAAAGTTGAAACTTAAAAGTTTTCGTGGATGCAACATCACGAAATTGCTTGTAAATAACTTTAAAAGTGCGTTTTGAAGGACTACTATTAGCGATAATTTCCGCTAAGAAAAGATGGCCAAGTTTAAAATTAAGCTTGAGTAAAGTTTTAAAATGAACTGAAGACCTAATGGAGACCGAATAATTAAAATATTTTTCTACTTGTTCCTCTACTTAACAATTAACCCTCTAATAGCGCGCATTGCAACAACTAGTTGAAGTAATTTTTTTCACCGATAACGTATAAATTTGAACTATAGGTCACAAACTGAAGTTTCACTTCCTATGCGTCACAATAATGCTGCGGAAATGAGAGATTTTGAATTTGAAAGTGGATACAGCTTTGATAATGCATGCGATGCCGTTACGCAAGGGTCATTCAAGGTCGTCCTCACCAACACTTCGTTTGCACAGTCCTGGAATCCAATTCTGCTACAGTATACAGGATGTTAAGAGTTAGTGTCTCTTTAAACAGAAATTGTTAAAAACTGGAGTATATTTACTGGCGATATTTAAACGTACTGCTTACTCAAAGATTATTCAACGTTGCTTCTGTAATAATAATAACATTAGAGAATAATTAGCTTCAAATTAGAATGGATCAAAATGATCTTACATTTCACTAACAAATGGTTTGAACTTCATAATGGCGTGAAATGTCGAACATTACACGAAAATCATACGAATGAATGAAGAAAAGCTACTAAGAAACCAGAGTCGTTATTTAACTTCCTTAATATAATCTGAACCTCTTTGTTATTTCCAAGGTTAAGCCAAACCATTTAGTCGAGAGTCGAGATATCCTACGCCGGACTTGAATTTATTCCCAAGATATTTTGCTTGATTTTGGTGGTAATGATTAGAAAGAGAAAGAGATTTATACGTGTATCCTTACTGAAATTCGTATCATTTTCTAAATATAACATAGAATTATCAAGATAAGGAAGACCTTAGCCTTCATTTTGGAGTCACTTGTGAGAGACGCCAGAGGCGGTTGCTTCGCCGCCTCATCCACCTGCACGGCTTTGATCATATCTTAGTAGTTTCAAAAATTTCACGATGTTTGTAATTTTTCGGCAAGGTGAACGGTAATACAATTTTGTCCGTTATTCTACCCCAAATAGAAGTTTCGTTTCAAAGATAAAGAGAGCGAAAAGTAATAACTTCCTCATTTACACCGATGCGGTATTATTTGGGGGACTAAAAGAAATCCCTATGACAACTGAAGGAAGGAAATTCGTTTACTTCTTACTGAAGATCCGAGAAATATATAAGTGAATGTATCGCTCTCGTTACGACGGGAATTCCTAGAGGGACGGCTACAGGTAAATGTTGCGGTAAATGAACATTAAAAGAGTTAACAGGCAATTTTAAAGTAATGCACCCCTAAATCCAAAATTACGCTGCATTACTTATCCTGCAAGGACAACAGGGCTGAAATTTTTACTTCGTGTAGTAAACGTGTTTAGGCTTTGCCCCCGAATCTTATGTGACCGGTGGTGCATAATGGGATTTCCTATTTCAGCAATGGAATATGCATGGAACCATCTTGTATATAGATAGATGGCGTTGCATACGTTGTCTTCGTATGAATGGATCTTTTCCTCAATGTGAAGCATTTATTGGATAAACTGACAAAGGATGGCATCAATATTTAACATACAATGCCAACCTCTCTTGTATACGACCCACTGAATGACTAAATTAGTTGACAATACACAGATATTATTCCTTATTAATCAAACGTCCTATATAAATATAAAACGTAAGTGATGTTAGGGAAATTTTTTTTAGATCCGAAAAAGAAATACAGCATAACTAATCTATTTCATTAATAAATTTTATAATTATAGGTTAAGAGTTAATTATAATTTAAGAATTACATTTAAAAAGCATTCAGAGATTTCAAACCTATAACCATGTAATCGGGTAAATCCGAACTAGCATTTCTCCTCCTAGCCAATCATATTCCTCAGGAAGACTTTTATATTTTGTTTACTTAATATTTAAACAAACAACGCAAATGCTAGAGAGAAATTTTAAAAAATGAATTTTCGTTTTATTTCTCCAAGAAATTAATGACATGGGTTAGGAATCACTGTTCTCCTTAAAGGTATCATAAATTTCACTACAGCGGAAGAGAGTTAATGAGAAGTTTGTAGCAATTAAAGATTTCGCATTTCTAAAAATACATATTGGAATCCAATGACGGTAGTGAAATTGAAATACCAAAGATGAGACCGAATGCATCGCAGTGAGGAGTTGAATGTTACGCAGATGGAACATTCGAGTGCCAAGTCATAGTGGAACGTAATAGATAAGTATTTCAGTCAGATACCATCTCTACGCTATAAAATATAAATTACAACCTTTCAAATAATCCTTGATCCGCCTTTAATTCAACACTTTCTGCAGCTTTGTGGCTTGAGACGGTTTGTAGCAGGATGTAATATCCCTCCTGGAGGGAAGGATGACAGACTTATTTTTAGCCCGTTGCAACTGACGGCATTAACGGAGCCAACTTCTGCATGGCGCCGCCGACTGCTTAAGCTCTCCTTGACGCGTTTACTTGCGTCGTTTTGCTTCTCCTTTTTCAATTGAAACACATGGGAGGTCTGCACGCTCTTTAACTTTACGTTTCCTTACCGATTACGAAATAGAGGAAGTGACACATCTTGCGAAGACTATGAAAACTCTTGCCGATACAAACGAAAACACGTGTAAGATGAAAACGGAAGATGTTTAGGAGCCATTCAAACTCTATAACTCAAGCATGCATTAGAGAATATTATGAGTTATCCACCAGGTGTAAATAACATGATTTTTCATATTTGATAATTAGCATGTTTTAGTACAAACGCTTGTGCAAGATTAAATATCAGCCTCGTTACTTGAATATATTTTTCCCAAACTTGATCATCAGTTCACAATAATTTCCCTCTTCATCTTAGACTTCATTTACATTGTGAATAGTGAGCGTATTTAGAAATAAAAAACGGCGAAACATGAACATTCTTTCGTGACAAACCGTTTCAGTAAGTTTCAAACAGGATTTTCTCGAGCACCGACCCTTAATGACGACATAACATGATGAAAGAACAATATAAGTTGCGATAACTAAAACTTGGCCATATACGTTGTTAAAGAATAGTACGGCTGTACATCGAGAATCTGCTAACAATTAATTACCCAGGTCAAAAGAGGTCTTCCTCGTTGATAAACGCACTTCATTACTTGATGGACATGATCCCAAATTTACTCATATAATCTATAAACCTGAATTTACGAGCTGGTGCCCCTTATCAGTAAGTAGTAAAAGCTTACGACTTCCGAAGAATGAATTTTGAGAATTCGTCTGCAGCGCATTCATCGGACTTTTACGCATAATAATTCGACGAGGCCGACTTAACGCTTATGTCTGGTATTTCGTTAAATAGAAAAATGAAAGCTTTAACATTTATTACATGTAAGAGATCAACGGGACTTTTCTGGCCGCCATTGAGTTTTACGACGTGATTTCTCCTGGAATCGATTAGCGCTTAGATAAAGTCGTCCTTCGAATACAAATCAGCGAGCTACACTGAGCCCACTTAGTTCACTATTACCCATATCAGCATTCTTAAGATGTATACAAGATCGTTACATCCAGCGTCAAGGATTTCTCACATGTTATATTTTACGCTATGATGCATGAGCCATATGCTGATAGGTGACTCAAAGTGAGAATTTAGATTCAAATGATTAACATCAATGTTTACAGCCATTTCCTAAACTTACTAAGATCACAAATTAAAAATAAATTCGATTTTGTTTGCTCATATCCAACACTTTATGACGTAATCATTTACAGTTACCAACAAAATGAGCTAGCAAGTCATGTTCGAAATATTACTGTTATTTTACCATTATTTGGGAACGGAGGGTCTCTTTTCTTTTTACCTATGAGCGTAACAAGAGTAAAACGAAAAAATAACTAAAGAAATCATTCGATAAATGGAAAAATTCGATATATGCAACATGTTTGTCGATGTGTGCAACATGTTTGTAGTGGGGAAAAACACATTAAGGGTAGACATACACACAAATAGGGTGAAAATTACTGCAGAAATAAGGAAAACTTATAGATTCAGATATGAGGATAACTTCAGCAATTTTAATTTCCTTTGGCAAGTTTAAATTTCATCCCTTATGAACGAGGAAGTTGTGAGGAATAAAGTTGTGTAATAGAATACTCATAGGCAAATAGTCCCGTTACTTCCTATTCAACGATTATTAAAACGTTATAATAAAATAAAAATTATGCTATAGTTATGATGATAAATTGGGTGATATTATTAAATGAATTAATAATAGCTATACATAAGGTAATAGTAAACACACGGGGAGGCTCCGTAGGCCACCTGTCAGGGTGCGTAAATGCATTCCCCACCCCTCAAAAAA
>KZ308154.1:1067060-1079381 GCA_000376725.2 Ladona fulva | reverse complement strand
ATAATAAATAAAATATAACTGACTACGGGGACATTTAGGATTAAATTTGACCACACCCTTTCTGGTTTATGGCTGGATTTGAATGAAAACTTGACAGATTTTTTAGAACCTAAAGGAGTAAAGAGTACTTAATAGTAACCGTAGAAAAAATTTCCTTTTCTTGTTATAGAGAAGGATGATCTTTCATACGGCAGGTCTTTTAGTGTGTCTTCTGATTGTTTCTTTGAATATTCATCTCAAAAAATATCTCCTGTGGTATATTAAATATTTTATGGTAAAATCGTATTTGATTTAATGTAAGCAATCTACTCTTTCACTGTTTGAAACGCCTCAAAAATAAAACAAACATCATGAAGTCTGTAAGTCGAATAGTTTTTTATGCGTTCTTGTTCATCGAATCCTTTTAGTAAGAAAAGATGAATAGCAAAGAACCGTCATGAAGAGTAAATGATTTCGATTCGGGAAGACGCAAATTTTCTAATTCGACAGGAGCAAACCTCATTATCTCTTGCTAGATATATCTCCCAGGGACCACCGCGAAGGCACCGCTGTAATACGCCAAACGCTTGGAAATAAATGCACAACGACGTCCGCAAAAAAAAACTCCCGCGCTCACTTCACAGGTTGTCGTTCAATTAGACTTTTATGGCTGAGAATAAAGAGTAAACTGGAACAACATTTCGCTCGGGTATTTTCTCCTCAAATTCATTTTCCAGAACAGACGCGGGCAATGCATTCACTTTGAAGACGAAAAAATAAAGTCTTTGCGGTCGACAATGGACACGCGTTAGGCAACAATGGAAGGAATGGAGGGATGGGCTGCCGGCATGAAGGCTTGGAGTGTGGGATGAGAGGTGGGGAATGAGTGAATGATGATTCGAAGGCCTTGGTCGGGGATTGATGTGCTGGAGTGCTATTCAGCGGAGATAATGGCACACACAAGTATCCTCTCACCCACACCACCACCTACCACTCCTTTCAATCATTTTCTCCCCCTCCAACCATGCCATTCCATTGCCGCCTACCGCCCATCTCACGCCGTTACATAACTCTGGCTGGGGTTTCACAACTGGACATTGTCTTACAATATAGAATAAACGCGGGGCGTTGGAAGAAGAGAGCTAAATCGTTCTCTTTGTACCCTTAAATACAAAGACGTTTTGACGGATAATTTATTAGACATTCCTAAGAATGATACGGTGTTTTACGAAGTTTGGTAACAAGGCTAAACAGTGCCTTTATTTACGGAGAGTGCAAATTAAGCAAGGAATGACTATTTCGCAGATATCCTTTAAGAAACCTCCTCGTAATCATTACAGATTTTTAATGTCTAGTTTCATCAACGAGATGTCAGGATCAGGATCATTAGAAATCTTATGTGGAAGTTACGAAGAGTTTTTTTCTATTAAGATGTTTGTGAAATTCCACGAAATTACGGTTGATTATATTAATTTTACTATTTCGCACGTTCATTCGCTCAATTTCTGTGAATCCTTGTCAAGTAAAGTACCCTCAAATTTTGGGGAATGATGAGAT
Source organism: Ladona fulva (assembly GCA_000376725.2). NCBI lineage: Eukaryota > Metazoa > Arthropoda > Insecta > Odonata > Libellulidae > Ladona > Ladona fulva. The sequence goes on along the minus strand of KZ308154.1, from coordinate 1,077,845 downwards.
GATTTTTAAACAACGAACTGAACTGTAATGGCAAAATTCAGTTGAAAATGTACACAGATATTAGGTAAATTCAAGCTTGCAGCAAAGTTCAAGTATTTGAGTGGAAATGAAGAAAAACCCCAACTCAGGCAGCCTATCACGAATAACTAGCAACATAAAAATGCTCAATTAGAGAACTAATATACCAAACCACAAATAAATGGATAAAACGACCTAGGTTTCGTAGAAACGCTGCATCTTAATGGTATAACGGACCTAAACATAGGCATTTCATGTATTTCTTTGTGGTTTGATAAATTCTCTCCCTCGTGAAATTTTTTGTGTTAATAATTACTACAAACACAGACCTAATTCTGTGTCGTTTAATTAGCTTTTGGAATGCAGTGATGTTTTGGATATTCGTCCCAGAGTCAATTTCGATAGCCGAAATGTTCTTTTCCATGCACATCGTAAAATGTGCATAAAAACTGACAAAAACTACAACACACTTTTACTGATGAACTTGAAGGAGCATCCTTTAAGTTTTGGTCACTATCCATTCCTTATCAGGACATGTGTATGCGCTCGCAACCAAAGAATGTCTTTCGTCAAATACCTAAAAGTTAAGTCCATTTACCGGCCTCGGTGGCGTAGTGGTTAGCGTGCTGGCCTAGCAACGCCGAGGTCCCGGGTTCAAATCCTGGTTAGGGCATGGATGTTTGTGTTTGTGATCGATTAGGTTAATTGTAAGAGTGGTTTCAATAGACCAAAATTCGCCTAAATAAATACATTATTATTATTATTGAGCACCTCAAGACATATTTATTAGTCAAGGTGAACTAAGAAGTTCATCTTATGTCATTCATCATTTTATCAAGGCGTCAGTGAATCGACCTTCATATTTTAGAGACTTTACTCTGAATACGCTATACCATGTTAAAAGACTATTGGATTCCTTCTTCTCACAACATTACCATACAATTATCATAGACAAATGTTTCATTGAAATGACGAATACTGTATTACATGTATCAAATCTGATAGAAATAAGCGTCCACTATTGTAGCAAGAGTCATTATATTCGCCTGAGATCCTCCCAGCAACCGCTCAAGGGCATAAGAGTTGGTGAGTGAGTGAGCGAAACGTAGATTAAAGTTTTTTCAGAGAAGAAGATGAGGTCGCGTGTAAAATGGCCGCCGGAACAATTAATTTTCGAGTGCTTCGGGAGACAGAGCCTTCTAAGTGGTAATTCTGCAGACTTTGTCGCGAAGATGAGCAGAACTTATTGTAACCTTAGAAAATCTTCCAAATCAAACAATGAAATTAAAATTTCTCATCCACATTCAATTTCATGAACTCATCCTGTATATAAAAAGTTCTCTCACTTTTAGATCTAATTACATTTATATTTCTTACTTTTTTCCCAACGGCTGATTAACTCTGAATGAATCCTCAAAAGCATTTCAGCAGCTTCTAAAGTAAGCAAAGGCATACATACTAAGAAACACGTTAACCACAAAATATTTTAAATTCTACATGTGTTAAATTTTACATCTGCGCCAAGATATGTTTTAAGCTTCAGTACAATCGCAAACCATCGTCTAAATGTGTATTTTGTATGCAACGGAAAAAAAACTTTCTCTCTGAAAAGGAAATGTAGATCGATCCCCTTCCGTTACCGGAGTTCAGCTCTCAGCAACGAAAAGATTTCGCAAGAATTTTTCAAGGTCATCCAAAACTTGCATAGAATCCGTAAAGTGCCTTCCGGAACGTTTTTAACCTTTCTATTCACTATACCTTCCAAAGCAAATCGATTCTAAAAATACGGAAGGAACGCACTCTCAGAGGTATACTTCCCTGGCTCCATCTGCAAAACTTTTGGCATTTTCCCATCCGATTTCACCCAGAATTCATAAATCTTCTCATATATGTACCTAAAAAGTTCAAATGTGACTTGTCTGCAAATATATAATACTAGATGTATCTGATATTTGTCAACGTCGGCTGTACTTTCAAATCTTTCCAAAATTCCTCATTGATCCATGTTCACCCATGACTTTTTATGCATTTTACATTAAAATACATAAATACGTGCTAACTTAGAAAAACAAGACTTAACAAAACAAACAATGCTCTTTAAAAGTCTGAACATAATTCGACAGAGAAATTATTAGTGCATCGTAACTCTATATACCTACGTAGTATGAGCCATAGAAATTCTGAGCCCCTCCTGTTTTAATTAAGTGACAGATGTTTTCACAAAATATCAATGCATACCTTTACGATTTCAGTTGACAGATTTAATTTACAGCTATTCAGCGAAAGCTTTTCATTGTCGTTACTTCGTTTCTAAAACATCACACTAGCCAATAAACAACTATTTTCGTTGTTCTACCATCTAATTATCAAATGACTCATCTTCACCTGAGAAATTTCTCTATGAGCTACAAGGAAATGAATGAATTTTAATAAAAAACAGATTAGAAGGATAAACAGATGTGGAAAATAACGACATGACTAGGACTCGAACACAGGTCTCCTACTTTTCGGGAAGTTATTCTAACCACAGAACTACCATGCCGCGTTTCTTTCACGCTATTTTCAGGCATCTCCACGTTTTACACATATCTGGAAGTTCGTGGGAATTGGGACGTACGAGAATTCGCATCAAAGAAAATTCCAGAATAAGAGGTATAATTCTAAAATATTCGATGTGAGAGTTCTGGTACAATAGGTGAAGAAATAATCTCGGCTCTCGACTCCGATAAACATACTTCAACGACGGCGGTTGTGATGTAGCGATTCGTGCCCTCATCGCATGTCTACTCCCAGAACAGCATGCATGCACCTTAGAGTGTAAAACGACGCCAGTGCATCGCAAATGCAGCTCACGATATCCTATCACCGACGATATTTGAGGTGAAAACGGTAAACAAAGAGAGATCGTGAGGAGTAAGACGAAATAGGTCGATGGAAACTCGGAAGGTGTTTTTTCCTCTCTCCCACAGCAGCCACGAGTTCGACTGCAAAGGGAATCGTTCCTAGCATCGAAATGATGGACGACTGCGCTGAAAGAGGGCTCGTTCCCCTCTGCCACTTACGTAACATACTGGATACGCGAAAATCGCAAAAAGGCGAAGGAAACCTGATGGAGAAATCATCCGTGAATCACGGTGATGAATGAAATAAAATTGATGGCTAATCCTGGGGGAATACAGCTCCCTGTTTATTCAAGTGTGAGTTTCGTGCATTCATATTTTTCTCTTTCCAGCAATCACAGCTGACCGTTAATAATAATAATTTCTAAGATCTGTTTGAACCTTGTACCCTCCTGCATTAGCTACCGGTAGCTTCGGAAAGAGAATGAGGCAGAATGGGAAAGGTGAGGAGAAAGGTAGTTTGCCTTTACTCTCCTAGGTGAGTCGGAATTCCATCATTCAAAATATTCCTCCTAAATACAGTACTAAGACATCGTGAATAAACGTTTTCATAGAATACAATATGGAGAGGCCAAACTGCAAAATCCCATTTATTAGTATCATTCATACCTCGATAAATTCCATAGAACGTAGGTATGAGTAATTTTACGACAGAAGTAAGTAAAACACTATATTGTACCGAAAGAAAATTTGGAAGTATTGAATTAATCAAACTACAAAAAAATAAAAAGTAAAATACGTGGTGGCAGAAGCTAATCACAATTGATGAACGGGACAAACATTCTATTTTCCGCTAAAAAACGTCGTTTTCGCTATATATTGTTTCGATTTACTATAAATAAGTTTTTCAACGTAACGAAATGGTGAGACATATAATGATAATTTTATCGTGTACATTTTAAGCTATTGATTTTCTAAACGAACGTGTCAGAGAAAGAAAACGAAAAGTTTAAGAATTAAGGATTTGATCTCCTTTTGGTTTAGCCACATAAGATAATAATAAAATTCTAAACGGAATAATTATTAGATAACATCACCTGTCAGAAATAATCAAAAATAATGAAATAGTGACTCTAAATCAAACAATGGTAATCAATATTTTTAGGTTTAAAAAGAGATAGTGATTTCCGCTGAAGCTAAACGTACCGAGTACATGGTGATGATGCATATGAATGAGAGAATGCTACTGAATTTTATTCCAATGCTATGTGATTTTCCCGTGAAGTCGCTCTTTCTTCACTTTCGCAACATTAATATCACGTGCGGCTCCCATCGATACAGGATTTAAACTCTTGAGATATTATCAATTGTCATCCGGAATCAGCAGTCGTGGAATTTTCCGAAGGATACGAACGTTGCACGAGCTTTCCACGCGCAATAAAGATGCATGTTGTTATTGGCCATGTAAATAACTCCATTGATGTAGAGATAATGGAATGTATGTGTTGATTTTTATAAGGAATAAAATATTCTTTGAAACTTACAGGACATCAACGTATTCATGTATAGAAGCGANCTGAGATTTGGTAGACATGATACATTATTTAAAATTAACGCAAAACTAGAAACAATCTACGAAGTGCGATTAATATAAAAATAAAAATCATTAGGATTAAAAAGTGTAAAAATAGCGACATGACTGGGATCATTCCTCACGTTAACTCAAAATAATTCTGCTTTTTCTTATTTCGTTACATTAATTGTAACTTTATGGAGAACTTCAAACAAGCGACCTCATCCGAAGCGGATCGTGAGGATTGCTTATCGCGATTCGACCATAGTCAGCGCCACTGTTTATTTCCTTTCCTCACCAATTCAGGGAATGAAAGCAAAAAAATTCGCTGTCCTAAGAGTAGACCGCAAGTCGAATGAGTTTTCGGTTTATTTACTTTTCCTCGCTTTGAAAGCATAACGCGGACGCCGACGATGATTTCTCTCCCTATCGCTTGCACTCACAATGCAGCGACATGTACCCTTAATGAAGACTTTTATTGTATGGCGGAGACGTAAAAACTATCCTCGGAGTCTGATTTGATTGTTCCGAGAGTATATGAAAGGGTGGGTGCTAGACTGCACTTAAAAGGGGCACCGAAAGATAGTATCATGGTGTATGAAACTTTGAGGGATGAAAGTTGGAAAAATAATCAGAGAAGGAGGGGAGACGGAAGGGAGAAACTTTGAGAGGCAGGCGTGGAAGCGGGAGATTAAAACCGGTGATCTAATAGTTTTCGAAATATTTTCTCGAATCTTTAGAAAAGGAAATATTGGCCTTGGACGAACTACGAAGAACTTGGCCTTCTCTTTCAGTAATTTTTTGGACCGCCAAAATGATGGATATTTTCCATATTTCACATTTATTATGGGTAGAGTTATTTGCGGCCATTTTAAAAATGTTACCGACTACCCCCTAAAAGTATGAATTAAGTCCCTTAAAAATTGGAATTAATGAGGAAAAAGAAATAAAAAACAACACCGTAATTTTATGTATTTTATGTGGACGACTAAAGTTTGCAGACATTTTTTCCACATATATTAATTCATATAAAGAAATATTTCAATTTTCTTCACTCGAGTTTAATGAAAAAGGTTCGAAAAGCTAATAATTACATTATCTCTTAGAGCTAATCAATACATTATTAAGAGAGAGATAGAGAAAGAATTCAAAGCATGATGCAATTCACGCCTAAAAAACCTTAGGTGTAAACGGAAGTGAAAAGGGCCTACTTGACTGGATTTCAGACTCGTATCTTACACTTTCCAGGAAGATGCTCTGATTACCAAATTATGTGTAATGATCAACAAAGATTAGGCTGGAATATAATTATAATAACTGGATATATGTAAAAATACAATAAATAATATGGAACGGCCCAACATTTTTTATGCAATACCATGTAAGTTTGGTACAAATTTACAATATAAATTAAACCAGGAATATTTCCTCTTTCCTCGCACCGCGCATTTTGATGTTAGGCAATACGTTAAACTCCATATCCAAGCAATATCAGTGAGACCGTAATCGGAACTTATAGATACAGACTTTTATTCGATAGCTGAGGGAATAACTCAAGGAAAGAGGTCGATAGCCACAGGGGTTAAAATAAAAGAACTTGAGGTGGAGGGAAAGGGTAATGTGTGCCACCGGCTTTACGACCGCTGTCAAACTAGCGTACATTTCGAATAAACCTAGATATCTGCACAAAAGCCTCTTTATTGGTTACAGGACCTGCTTTACCTCGATTTAAGATACCCCCACATAGCCAAGCAAACCTTACGCCAGGGAGCATAAGCTAGGCCATTCGAGAATGCAAATATACACTGTGCTTCTAGGGAAAAAAGAGACAAATTTTCAACAGGTTCAATTATTTCTTCCCTCCACTTCTCTCCTTTTTCATGACCGGAAATGGGTTCCACTACATGTGGAATGCGGGAAAAGAGCCAAGAGAGCGAAAGCCCCTTTGCACCCGATGGAGCTGAATTATTTCCAATGGGAAATCAGCAGATTCCACTCTTAGACTGAGCTTCTCCTCGCTTCTCTCCTGAGATTGAACTAAAAGCTTTGCATTTACTGATTATGGGTAACTGGCATTCGACGAGCTTCTGAATGGACGGAATTGAATTTTGGGAATTGAGTTATTAAAGGAATCGTCGCTTATGCTTGCAATGAAAAAAATTACTTGAGAGGTAAGGGAAGGAGAGACAGATGTCTCAATGTACTGCCCTAAAACTTGAATTGCGTCCAACATAATAGAGAATACATGAAGATGACAAAACCACTAGTTTCTTTGGTAGTGACGAAAGAAACGGGAAAATAAATGGTAAAATTATTGAAAGAACGTATGACGAGCTCAGAACCAGAGGGGCGTAATGAAAAAAGTATATCCTGAGAAAATACGGGTTAAAGTTGACCCAACGCAGATATTAATTACTTTGGACCTTATTAAAACATGTCATAAATTCGATAATTTTTTGCCATGACACTCAACAGAGAGAAGGGTGACTTTACATGATAAAAGCAAAATTGGCAACTTTGTCGTTACGCCCTTCCGGTTCGTCATGGCAGAAAATACGTAACACAATGCGGCGGGAAATATACAATGCGATACAAACGACTTTGTTGGGAGAAATTGATACTTGAAAGTCCTATTTAGCATTTAACCCATAGATTTTGATCATGGTTGTTCAACTTACGGACTTCAGGGTCTCATAGTTTTTTCAGCCGACTCTCTAATCTTTTGAAAAGATGCACATTTGTTTTAATCTCGGGAACTTGATCGGAAGATAAAATAGCCGCAATATGTCATTGGATAAAAAATTTCAATGATCGATTAATGAAATACATGTTACAACTAAGAATTTATTTTATTACACGCGGAACACGTCGATGCTCTCTTTGTTTAATGCTACATTTACTTGCTCGTTTTCCTTATCAGAAATTTTGAAACAAACAATCTGCATGAAAATAGTGATGTGAAAAACTGAATCACTTAAACGAATACTTATCTTTGTAAAAGAAGGGTTGTCTAATTTAAGGGGTTATCTCGGAAAATTTTAAATGAAAACCCCTAGACAAACTCAGATTTACGTAAAGAAATTTGTAATTCACTTACGAAGCACAGCAAGAGGATTAGAAATTTTACTTCCGTGTTCGTGTTTCAAATCGAAAACGAACTTTAAAATATTCCCCCAAGAATTCATTTCAATTTAAAATCAACTCATTCAAACCCTGGAAGAAAAACTTCTGAAAACGTAAATTATACGCAACTACCATGGAGGCACTTCGCGAATATCTAATGAAAAGGGAAGGTTTTTGAAACCATCGATGGAGAATTGAATTAAGAGCTGTCGCAGAGGTTCGCGCGTCTTCAGATAGACGCAATCTTCAGTGTTCTCGACGTTTTCGAGTGTATCAGATAAGAAAGTCGACATTGAAGAGGGAATGATTCCAGCGATGCCTTATCTATACCCTAGTTACGTAAATCTTCCGTGAAAGCGATTTAAACGAAAGAATATCCGGGATTTTCCTATGAAAAAACGACCAGACACGTAAGTAAACAACCTTGCCGTATCTTTAAGCCACCTGTGTAATTTACTGGAATAGGTTTCATTTTCGTAACATTGCGGGAATGATTTAAGTTTACGCATCAATTTATGGAAATCTTTAATCGGACGCCAGAAATAATTTTTGTTCCTAAAATACAATAAGCATATCCAAAATATGAACAATTTTTGGTCAAAAAGGTATAATTTAAAAATTGCGTTAACATTATTTTTGGCTATGGCAATAATTCGTCGTTATCATTCATTCTTTTATCATAATCAATTATAATAATTCCCAATTATTATTGTTTATCATAAATATTATTTATTCGTTACTAGTATACAAAATGATAATTATCAACTATGGTAATTTGAGATCTACATAAATTACGTTCACATTCTTTTACATAAATGCATTTTACAATCTACTTCGTTAATAATATATTTTGAAACCATTTTGACATTTATCACATCACATACGCGAATTCAATATATTCTGTGACATCGAGAGTCAGTTTCATTCTTTCAATTTTTAAATTTTTTAGCAAGAGAAAAAGATGTATTTTACTCATAGTCATAGTATAAAAATGACGAAACATTTATTAGATGAAAGATCACGCGAAAAGATGGCGAGAAAATTGATAAGATGACAAAGAATAAATTTAAGCTTTATAATCCTCGAAATTGTCACAAATTTAGTTTTATTACCTTTGAAATACGTATAACTAATATGATGATAACGAAATATCGAAACGGAAATGATGGAAAACGTAGTTTCTCTGCCACGAGCTATTTCTGAACATTATGCAAAGAATCTTCCCTCTTATCGGAACACCTTCGGCACACGAAGTATCCGAGCACTTCAAAACTATTCGAGGCACACCTACGGCCCTGGTGACCCAATTCCCGCAGCATAAGTCCGCACCCTGCGCAGTTCACATTACCCGCAGCCGGCACTCGAAATTATTTAATCCCACACACTAGTCTCTTGCAGTCATCAGCAATCGCGTTGTACTGAAAAAATGTCAACGACGACAACGAGAGCCGAATGCCATCCGCCAGCAGCTGCGGCATATCGAGACAAATAATGTCATTAATTCCGTTAGGATATTGGAATGTGACAGTCGACATAGTGCGTTCTTCTCATAGATGACGTGAAAAAGGAACCACTGACGGAGTGAAAAGGCGGGTAACAAAAGGAGGTTTAAAGCAGATAGATTGACCCACCTACAGTCCCACAGTGTTATAAGTAGCCTGGCCACAATCCAAACGGGACACTTCTTACGGGTAAAACGGGACACGTCCTATTCACAAGCCTTGAGGGTGTTTATTTTGTTTCAAAACAAATACTTGAAAAATAATAGTGCTATTCCGTAGATGGTAATTTTATAATTATTTATGCCTCAGCTTCAGTTTGCACCAGTATTTCAGTAATTTGCGCTTTGACAGAGATTTAATAAAAGACTGGTTTTCCAGACTCAAAATCGGAATCGATTTCAACAGCACCCATGATTTCTTAATGGTGAGATTTATCGTACTCTCGACGTCTTAGAATAAAATTAGAACGAATCTTAATATAATTGCGATCCTCTAAACTGAAAAATCTGTCAATCAATGCACAAGAGGTTTTACTTCCACTATTAGCGAGAAATGTGTACGAGGAAGTGTGCTAAACGTTTCATTTCCATAATTTAGTTATTTAATAGTTTAGTTTATTTGCTAATATCTAAAAATTTACCGCATGAGCATAAGGAAATATATTAACTAATTACTCATCTTCAACCGAACTGATGTACAGAATAATCAGAGCGCATCACATACCAATCAATATCAGTTCAAATTAAAGTTAAATGGACTGTTAGATTGATGCAACTGGCTGCAGAAAATCTCTCTTTAAAGAATTTCAAGAAGTTGTCAGGGAAATCTATTCCGTTATCTTCGTTTTATGTAGAATAAAATAGAATAGAAAACGTCTTTATGCTGGCGAGATTGGGACTATCAAGTCCCCTTTTACATCTTACCCACTTCATTTGAACAAAATAAAATGATGGTGCAGTAAAAAGAAAAAAGAAAGAAACTATTTGTGTAATTAAGGTAAATTAATAAATGAATTAATAAATACAAATCTCATTCTCATGTTTAAACCATGTGATTTAATGGACAGAATACTTTGCTCACAATTTTGCGTTAGTTTTAATGCCTCGAGGATTATTCTTAGAAACGCAAAGCATTTAAATGAACGTTAGAGATGGCGGAAGGGGAAAGAAACGATCGTATGAAAGCAGAGGGCGCTTTAAAAAGCGGTGGTGGCGGGCCTACGTCAAGCACTAATGAGCGAAACCGCTAGAGCTACACGGAAAGGCAGAACAGTAAAAGCAAAAGCATTTGTCTGCTGCTAACAGCGTTTGTGAACGAAATGTACTGGGGGATAGGGACAGGGAATAGTGGAATCGACTGTTGCAGGCATGGACTTTGTCCGGGAATCTTCTACAAATTGCATGTTTTTATACATTCAAAGGGTTTCTAATTTATACGCCTGGCTAGTGGTCAAGTGGTCAAGATGCTACATCTTTACCACTTCCAAGGAGCAATTAAAAAAAACTGACCTATAGCATTCGGCTATCCTTCAGGATATGCTGAAAACTTGAGCTCTTTTACACTCGTTTAGGGATTTTGAAAAATAGTTAATTTTATAATTTCTCGACACTGTTTATAGCTACGAGAGTAGCTTATGCACCGAGTAACTTATTGAGGTTGACAGACTTACTTAAACTTATGATTTTTAGAATGTGTATTTCTTTCGGAAAGTATGAAGAACGTGAATTCA
>KZ308154.1:1021680-1066400 GCA_000376725.2 Ladona fulva | reverse complement strand
CCAATTGTAAAATTATATCCTTCTGAAATTTTTTATTATTTCTAACTTTCTATATTAACATTACATTACAACAATTTTTAAAATAATATTAAAATAAAGTTAATTTCTAGATATAGTTGCCTTTGTTTAGTAAACCCTCCTCCAATTACACTTACACAAAATTGCATTACTGAGAACCGAGAATCGGAACTTAACGGTTCTCGGTTCGGGCTCAAGAACTTTAATATTTTCAGTATGGGTTCGGTTTCTCCCGGCAAAAATAACGATTCATCTCGGTTTCGGTTTTCTTTTGGGTTCCAGTTCGATTCACTGGGTAATTTTTTGCGTTAAGGTTTAGAATTATGAGGGAATGAATGCATTGGTTGGGCACCGAACGGCCTGGAGAGTTACAACAAACCAATCATTCTATTGTTTACTCATGATAGGCATTGTGCTACATCGTCTTTTTTCACATCCTTACGATTGGTAAATATTTATCCACATTTTAATCATTCGATCTTATACGCGTCAATATCAGTCTAAACGTTTAATAAAAGATTATCGGCGCCCGCTTTTATTTACCAAAGGCTGAACGTTTGAAGAGCTCTGCTCTCATTTTCCCCCAATAAAATCGTTTCCTGCGCCTTCTTTCTTTCCTTTGTTCTCTCCCAAACCCCAACATTCCCGCCCACGCATCTCGTCTCTTTATTTTCCCATTTCGTCTCCTTCCAATCTTTTCATCCCTCACTCCTGTTTCCCGCAATCCTTCTCGACCTCTCCATCTTGCCGCTTCTTGATAATTTCCCTCATTCCGCTCTCACCCATCCTCCCACGCCCCACACTTCCCCGTTGCCTCTGCAAACCGCCATCCACCAATTGCCCCCCGCATCCCGCCCTCACTTTATTTCTCTCCTGTCGCACACAGCCTTCACGGACTCATCTCATGCGTATATATTCCTATTGTCCGAGTCGTTTCACGTAATGAAATCGTAAGATCAACCCTCTCGGAAGCAGGAAGGGTGTTGTCGGATGACTCCGTAAACTTCTGGCGGACGAGAAATAAATTTTTCGGGGGTTAATGAAAAAGGCATGACCGTCTCTCCTGAGACTTTATGGCAAACGACTCAGTTTTGAGAGAAATCTGTGGCGTTTTCTGTCGTCTGGTAGTCACTGAGGGAGATATCTGCGCTAAGCTTTCGGAGTGCTTTGTACCCTTGCCCTTAGCCGATCCTAACGGTTCCTTCAGAGGTCGCATAAGCGTTATTTATAATATTACAGTTCTAGCAAAATAATTGCGACATTGATGAATAAGGAAACTGTTGGAACAGAATAGAAACGTTTTTATTGTGGGCGAGATTGGGACTATGATGTACCCTCTTACGTATAACTCATTTAATTTTAATAAAAGGAAAATACAGATCAATAAAAAAGTAAAAAGAAAGAAACTATTTGTGTAATTAAGGTAAATTAATAAATGAATTAATAAATACAAATCTCATTCTCATGTTTAAACCATGTGATTTAATGGACAGAATACTTTGCTCACAATTTTGCGTTAGTTTTAATGCCTCGAGGATTATTCTTAGAAACGCAAAGCATTTAAATGAACGTTAGAGATGGCGGAAGGGGAAAGAAACGATCGTATGAAAGCAGAGGGCGCTTTAAAAAGCGGTGGTGGCGGGCCTACGTCAAGCACTAATGAGCGAAACCGCTAGAGCTACACGGAAAGGCAGAACAGTAAAAGCAAAAGCATTTGTCTGCTGCTAACAGCGTTTGTGAACGAAATGTACTGGGGGATAGGGACAGGGAATAGTGGAATCGACTGTTGCAGGCATGGACTTTGTCCGGGAATCTTCTACAAATTGCATGTTTTTATACATTCAAAGGGTTTCTAATTTATACGCCTGGCTAGTGGTCAAGTGGTCAAGATGCTACATCTTTACCACTTCCAAGGAGCAATTAAAAAAAACTGACCTATAGCATTCGGCTATCCTTCAGGATATGCTGAAAACTTGAGCTCTTTTACACTCGTTTAGGGATTTTGAAAAATAGTTAATTTTATAATTTCTCGACACTGTTTATAGCTACGAGAGTAGCTTATGCACCGAGTAACTTATTGAGGTTGACAGACTTACTTAAACTTATGATTTTTAGAATGTGTATTTCTTTCGGAAAGTATGAAGAACGTGAATTCAATTGCATACACGTGACATATTGGCCGGATTTGTTTAAAAGTATTTTCTTTCAGTTTTAAGATATTCATATTCTCGGAGGAGAATATCTTTGCATAAACCTTTGTGACAGAAATGCCATAAAAAATGTCTCCAATTTCATTATTTTGACCATAATCGATTATTATTCATAGACCTAATTGGATTAAAAAGACCTTTTCTAAAGGGTATAATTTGTTTTCAGGTGCACCCTGCATCCCTTTGCAACTTTTGACAACTAAAACACAGACGCGCAGATCCCAATCTGCGATTTAAACCATACTCTTTTAAATTGACTGAACTAGAATACGAAATCGGATGATTTTACTTCACATTCGGCATGAGTTGCAAGATCCTTGATCCTGAAAAATATAGACGTTCGTCAAAAAAAGTTGCAGTAGATCGAACGGTTTTCTCTGGCAACAGTAAAATCCGCTAAAAAATCGCGAAGCAAATGCGACTCACGTCTCTAAGAAGCAGAACATATATTTCTAAGCAGAAGTTGGCTCGCAAGAACCTTGAATCACAAGTATCGCCTTTCCTTACTTTTCCAGAACGGCAGATATAAAATAACGGTGTTACAGAAGCGATTTCGAAATGCATTATGTACATGCGATAAAAATGTTTGTTCTAAGCGATATAAGTTCCAGAGAAACTCTTATCAGAACTTTGCCTTTGAACTAAACCATGGATTTGCGAAAACGGTGGGGAAAAACACAAAGCAACGGAGCGATACTTACGCTCGTGTTTGCTCAGCAAATGATAATTAGAAATGTTTACTTCGCCATCGAAGTGATGTCGATGATGTTCACATTTTCGGTGAGATAAGATCTTGAGACGTGATGTCTGCCGAAAATTTTCATCCTGTTTCATCAAATACCAATATCGCTTAACTTGATTTGCTGTAATAGATATCTCGCAGAGGAGCCTACGATAAGGGCGGCTAATTTAAAGCATAATTCTTACGTCGATTGAATCTCAAGAAAAATATTTCATCATTTTAAGAAATGATTTGTACTCTCGCACGCTTCTGATCTGCGGTGCTGTATAATATGAGCTATTTGCCAATCAAGGAGGCCAGGTAAAGTACCCGGAAAAGTGGAATAATCTGTCTATATCTGTGTCTGCAATGTTGCTCCTAGTATTTTTATCACCCCCAAAAAACGTGTATAATCGACCTATACTTACGATTGTAAAGTAAAGATTAAATGCAGTACAGATTAAATGTATGAAAAGATGTTTTATTATTACGTGGAGTCATTATACCCTGGGCAGTAAATGAAGAGAAGCTCGGCATATTTTAACCAAATTCAACACCAGTCTACGTAATTATGAAACAGCCAAAGTTTAAGATAGTTCTGAGTAATTTAACTCTTAATTTAGGTCAAGTAATAAATTTAAGCTTTATAATCCTCGAAATTGTCACAAATTTAGTTTTATTACCTTTGAAATACGTATAACTAATATGATGATAACGAAATATCGAAACGGAAATGATGGAAAACGTAGTTTCTCTGCCACGAGCTATTTCTGAACATTATGCAAAGAATCTTCCCTCTTATCGGAACACCTTCGGCACACGAAGTATCCGAGCACTTCAAAACTATTCGAGGCACACCTACGGCCCTGGTGACCCAATTCCCGCAGCATAAGTCCGCACCCTGCGCAGTTCACATTACCCGCAGCCGGCACTCGAAATTATTTAATCCCACACACTAGTCTCTTGCAGTCATCAGCAATCGCGTTGTACTGAAAAAATGTCAACGACGACAACGAGAGCCGAATGCCATCCGCCAGCAGCTGCGGCATATCGAGACAAATAATGTCATTAATTCCGTTAGGATATTGGAATGTGACAGTCGACATAGTGCGTTCTTCTCATAGATGACGTGAAAAAGGAACCACTGACGGAGTGAAAAGGCGGGTAACAAAAGGAGGTTTAAAGCAGATAGATTGACCCACCTACAGTCCCACAGTGTTATAAGTAGCCTGGCCACAATCCAAACGGGACACTTCTTACGGGTAAAACGGGACACGTCCTATTCACAAGCCTTGAGGGTGTTTATTTTGTTTCAAAACAAATACTTGAAAAATAATAGTGCTATTCCGTAGATGGTAATTTTATAATTATTTATGCCTCAGCTTCAGTTTGCACCAGTATTTCAGTAATTTGCGCTTTGACAGAGATTTAATAAAAGACTGGTTTTCCAGACTCAAAATCGGAATCGATTTCAACAGCACCCATGATTTCTTAATGGTGAGATTTATCGTACTCTCGACGTCTTAGAATAAAATTAGAACGAATCTTAATATAATTGCGATCCTCTAAACTGAAAAATCTGTCAATCAATGCACAAGAGGTTTTACTTCCACTATTAGCGAGAAATGTGTACGAGGAAGTGTGCTAAACGTTTCATTTCCATAATTTAGTTATTTAATAGTTTAGTTTATTTGCTAATATCTAAAAATTTACCGCATGAGCATAAGGAAATATATTAACTAATTACTCATCTTCAACCGAACTGATGTACAGAATAATCAGAGCGCATCACATACCAATCAATATCAGTTCAAATTAAAGTTAAATGGACTGTTAGATTGATGCAACTGGCTGCAGAAAATCTCTCTTTAAAGAATTTCAAGAAGTTGTCAGGGAAATCTATTCCGTTATCTTCGTTTTATGTAGAATAAAATAGAATAGAAAACGTCTTTATGCTGGCGAGATTGGGACTATCAAGTCCCCTTTTACATCTTACCCACTTCATTTGAACAAAATAAAATGATGGTGCAGTAAAAAGAAAAAAGAAAGAAACTATTTGTGTAATTGGGACTATCAAGTCCCCTTTTACATCTTACCCACTTCATTTGAACAAAATAAAATGATGGTGCAGTAAAAAGTAAAAAGAAAGAAACTATTTGTAGACAATACTTAAGAGCTAAGGAAAAAATTTCCATAGTAGGAAAACAGTCTCAAGAATGGGGGCGTGAAAAANTATTTAATTAATTTCTCTTTAGTTATTCGCATGTAAGTAAGACTATACTTAAACACCACGTTCGT
This sequence comes from Ladona fulva, assembly GCA_000376725.2. Lineage (NCBI taxonomy): Eukaryota > Metazoa > Arthropoda > Insecta > Odonata > Libellulidae > Ladona > Ladona fulva. The sequence goes on along the minus strand of KZ308154.1, from coordinate 1,061,153 downwards.
AAGAACCTCCTACCTTAACGTTAATCTCCCCGTAATAGCTAAGGAACAAAAAATCGCTTAGAGAATATGAAAAGAAAGGGCAAATCTCAGAGTGCCAATTTGCAGCGCTATACGTGCAAAGGGAAGTAGTCTGTTTTTTTTTCGAGATCTACCTTAAGGCGGAAACGAGTGTGTGGCGCGAAATGGAGAGCACACGCCATAAAGAGGCAGTTTTGTAACCAGCTAGGCAGGGTTTTTTCCACTTCGCCCCCTATTCTCTTATAGGGATCGCTTGAATATATGGTCTTAGATGGAGCATATTTCAATCGAACTGCGCGCGGAGGTGAGAAATCGAGGTCAATAGGACATTTACATGTTTTTTACTCGGGCGCGCGGAGATGTGTAATGAGAATGGGAAGCGAGAGCCTCTGAGATGTTATCGTTGAAGATCGACATTTTCAAAGGATACCGAAACGGAAAGATTTGACGCGTTTTCCATTAACATCGACGTTCAACTAGGTAGTTATTCCTCGTCTTATAGGAAAATCATCCAACTTTCTCACACTCTGTTTCTCCTCTTTAAAAAGATCCCTTTTTTGTCATTGAGTAAATCTTGCGGTCATATTAGTGGTACGTTTCAAAACCTCGATCATTTACACTTTACGACGCGCTTATTTTATTTTCTCTCATGATATTTCTCAACATTCCTTGATTTGATAGAGAACAATATTTTCCAGTAAAGCCTGATATTGTATCCAATTCATCTGCATTTATGATCCTCTCAATTCACTGTATCGGAAAAAAGTTAAAAGTTCTAAGCATCATTATGCATGTCTCTCGTCGTGATTTCTCTAGTATCAATAGTTTCTTTTGATTCGTAATTCATCCATTAAAAACCTTTAATTTACACTTTATTATATGAATTCTAAAATAAAAAAAACGACTCCCCTAATAATTGTTTTTCCAGTTAACTTTAGTGTTGTTTGAGTAAAGTTAAGCCTAAGAAATATAAGCTCCCGAACTGTCCTCGCCCAAATTTAACAATGAATTTTACTTCCTGGCGAGCAGTAGGATTTGAGACAACGACCTAGCTTATGGCTCGTCAGTTCGCATATTATGTCTCATTAAGTTTTTCCTTATGAACACCTTCCCGTTCCATTTACCCTTGCGTTTGGACACAGCTGTGTATGAAGGACATCCTTCATCTATTGACCTTATACTAGTAAGTTAATTTCTTAATCTCCCACACACCTCAACAGCCTTGTCTAAAGTTTCAACATTATGTATCAACTTCCGAAAATATATTTTTTTTAATTTCTTATCAATTCTTGTGTTGCATTTAGTATAATTCAGAGAAGTAAAACAGTGAACGATTGGATGGCGATAAATTTGTTAATATACTCCAGAAAAGTATCAGACTAAATTAACTTTGATATTGATTTCATTCTGTCTCCTTCCTGTTAAGTCTTCCCTTTCTCATTTGCATATCCAACAATACTGACCCCTTAGCTACGATCTGCTGAATGACTGATTTAAAAGAAATCACTTCGCTTAACTTGGGTTTACAGGAAATATATTCATTATCTTTCAAAATCATAAAACGCATATGTACCCAAAACTTTAAAAAATCAACTTCTTACATCGAATTTTGAAATTGCAGCTCATTATACGTACTCGTAATAGTATTTTAGCTCATGGAAGTTACCAAATTTTAAAATGAAGCGCTTAATTTTCGATGAAAAAAGAAATAAAAACAGACTTGTACACAAATCTGTTTTTATTTCTTCTTACAAGTCTGTTTTTATTTCTTCTTTCATAATGAAGAGCTACCACAAAGTCGAGGCCGAAACAGTGGATTTTACGTTTAATTTCCATTTAAATTTACAACATTTTAAACAATGACTTTGGGATTCCGCATATTTTGCATTTAAACACCACCCATTCAACTCCAGATCATAAAATATACCTGTACTCAAGAGATTTTTTGGTTTCCTTAAAATAGGTATCTGCTAATCAGTATCTGTAATTAATACGATTATCACAAGCTTATAAAATCTTCACTAGTTCACTATATAAATGATTTTAAAATGTTAAAAAGCTGAAATGCCTCCCATGCTAACACGTTCTTCCCTTTGTCCCTGAAGACTATTACACGTGTCTTCGCTCTCTCATGTTTAGTAGAAAGGGCGAAAAAAATCGATCGATCTTGAAGTTGAGCCAAACAGAACCGGACGGAGAAAGTCCATCCACGCGTTGATTAACGGTAGACTTTTATTTCGAAAAAATCAAAATACGCAATGCCTGTCTTGATGTTTCGAAGTGCTCCATTTGAACCGGTAAACGAATATGCGTAATCTGTAATGTATAACGCAATTGATGGGATGGTCCTCGTTTGCCAGGATATCCATACAAATAACTCATGGGTGTGCCGGAAAGATGCAGTCTCTGAGCCATCGGTTTGGGAGCAAGCCATCGCAAAATCAAAGGCATTATTTTGAGAGGGATGAGGTGCGTGTGGATTTGCCTACGTCTCGCCACTTGTTTCACATGTGGAGGTATGGAAATATTGGTGCTGGGTCCATGGGGGCAGTAGACAGCGGCAGATGATTACCCGGAAAACGTAAGGTTTTTTACTTAAGTTTCTTTCATTTAGATTATCCTCGCACGCAGGAGTTATTGGGAAAGAATATAAAAGGGTAACGCCCTTTCTATTTTGAAAATGTAAGTAGAAAACCTGCCATATTGACAGTTATCAAAGACGTTGCGGAAACGAATACGCTGTTGCGCATAAAATATCTTCATTTAGCACCGAATTAAAAAACTAAATAACTTCCACCTCAAACTATGAATATTCGCATTCGCTAAAATTGAATACATTACATTCAACATGTGAGGGGGCGGTCTATTTTATGCTAAGTAAGAGTGGGTGACTCAAAACGAATCTGTTATTTCGCTTTCTCTGGAATTAATGAGGATGATTTCGTAATTCCCATGAAACGGAACTCGCAAAGATACTTGTATGTAGCATGATGAATTTCGTCCATTACACATTGTTGGATTCGTTGCATGAGGGAAAAGTAAGCCAATTACCCCCTGCTGAAGAAGGAAATTTACGACTAACGCGGTCTACAAAAGAGAAATCGAGATTCAATTAATTTTAAATTAAATGGAGCACATTTGTAAAACGGACGCTGGTTTCCATGCGTGCCACCAAGATAACCCAAATCAAATTGGTTGCAAAATCATAACATACAAACATCGACCAACAAGTAAGGTAATTACATCCCTCCACTACCTGAATAGCACAAAAATAACGAGAAAGCGAGAATAATAATCCTTCGGAAAGGATTGGTTATTATCAAAACATGACATGGAACATCAAATTTGTGGTGGATATGAAGTATTTCGGGTGACAGTTGGAGAAAATTTACCCATGAACAACCAAAAAATCGGGAAAACTTCACAAATCCATGCATTATAAATAAATGAATTACGATAGGTTTCGAGTGGACGACCTCTTCGCCTTGACATACAACGTGTTTCTGAGGTTGTCTCGCAATTCCAATATTTATACCTTGTCATCTCGCAAGGTATAAATATTGAAATCACCCAAGATGCCGGAAGTGAGATTTTACGCTGCATTTCACAGATTTACACCGATCTCAAGTCCCAGTATTTCGATAAAACACATCGCATCAAGGTCGGAAAGAATCGGTTGTTCCCAAAAAAACCGTCGTATTGCTCTCTCTGTCCTTGCTAATCTCGCAGATCTGTTTTGAACATCTCCACCGTATGTGGAGCATGGACCTGGTGGGGAATGTAGATGAAGATGCGTAGGGAGAAGAGAAAGGAGGGGCGCAGAGGGGTCGAGACAGAGCAAAGGAGGGCGGGAGACACAAATATAGAGCGGGCGGCATTAAAAACGGCTACGAACCTCTTTCTCCGGCGGGGGCTTCTTGGAGGGAGATGAAGATCGGCAGCCGATCTGAGACCTCAGCTGTGAAGAAGAAATGGAGCGTAGGAAACCTCGATCCTTCTCGCAGAATAGGAAAGAAATTTCGCGAGACTGAGAGATTTTTTCCTCTCCGCTATCAATCCCCTTCTCTCAATCTTCCTCCTCCGCTTCTTCCGAAGTCTCTTCGCCTTGTTTCTCCCACTGGACTGTGGGCACGTTCATTGTGGCGGTCGCTGGTCAATCGAGAAGATTGCAAGTGTTGATACTGAGGAGGAGTCAAGTCCTTTTAACCAACCGACTTGCCTCTATCCTCTTCTGAGACGAGCCTCTCCGGCTGGGGAGAGAATATAGCCCACGCGGATAAAAATGAGACGCAAAACAGAAGAAAAGCGATATGCAACGTCCCGCCAACCAGCAACTACGTTTATATCACAGCTGTTGTGGGTGTGTGTGTTTTGGGGTGGGGAGATCCGGAAGGGAGGGGTGCGAGTCGAATGTGCGGGGGAGGAGAAAGGGTGGGCGTGCGCAGATAGATATTCACTTGTTCAACCCGTCGGGCAGCCGCAGGCACGGCCCGCCTGCGAGTCCGTTGATCTCTCGCTCTCCTTTCTCGTGCTTTTTTTCCGTGGTGTGGAATGGGGCGTGAGACGACGCCGGCCGGCGAGTTCGGCGTGCGCCGGAAGTGGGTGTGGGAAAGCGGGCAAAACTGGGTTCGGAAAGCGGGCGTTGCTGCAATCTCTCCTTTATTAATACACTGCTAAACAGTCCTTCAGGTGGCACAGAGAGTGGAACACGCACGTTACCGCCTTTTTAATCTACCCCTAATCGGTAGAAAGGTACACGGTCCTCCCAACAGCGATGCGTCGTTTAATTTCAAACCTGGCGCGCTTTTCACCCCTCCTCGTTGGCAGGTTCGACGACTTCGGCTGCTACGTTGCAGAAGCTGGTTGGCGGGATCGCCGGTTCCGCACTTGGATGGAGGAATCCTTTACCGATCGCGGGGTTCAAAATTCTCCGATGCTCGGATCAGCTCTCCTTCACCCTCCGCCTCTATATCTCCCGCGAGACTTGCCCCGCGACGAATGTGAGGAGACTGGTGATTGGGAGAGAGGGAAATATAAAGAGTTCGCGCCGCTCGTGCGGGAGGCGAGCAAGGGGCGTGGGTGGGGGGGCCCTGCGGTGGTGCGGAGCCGCTGTTAGCACAGGGAAGAGGCACTATCTCGAATTCCCCCTGCTGTTCTTTCCTTCAGGTCTCGTGCGGAGGCGCGGGAATCCGAGATGCGCCGAAAAAAGAGGGTTGGAGACGGAGAGGGGACCTCCAATCCCTGTCCACAATAAAGACGATCACTAGTGCGAGAAACCCGAAAAAAAAGACACAAACAAACACAGCAAAAACACGCTCACGCTCGAGGACGAGGAGGGCTCACTGGTAGGTAAGATAAGAGCGACGCGACTTCTTATCTCGGCGACGCGACGCGATCTTATCCCGCGACGCGACGCGACTTGTACCCCTCCGACGAAAAAAAAACAACAAAGTCCCGGAGAGATACAACTCTTCCGCCTATCGAAGGAGTACTGTCCTACATAAAATGGACCGTTCCTTTTCTGTTTCCACAGTGAAAGGCACCGTCTTTCTGTCCCGGAAGGAGTGCTATAGAACCTTCCCAGAGTCGATCCAAGCGGGAGGACTATTTAACGGGGAGACGGAAGATTCAGAAAGAAACGAAGCTGAATTATGGTGAGGAGAAGGGGACGAGAAAAGGACAGGAGAAGAAGAGAAGAGGCATGCGGTAACGTCGACTAAGTCCTCCCGGTCGACTGTGTCACTTCCCCCCGCCTGGCTTCCAGGTCTGCTGCCCTGGAGGGGAAAGGGGGAAGAACGACTGGCGAGGAGGGTCTCGAGGAGGGTGGGATCAAGGGGGAAGAGTGGGATGGCGGGGGAGGGGGTGGAGGTTGCGCGCGCGTTAGTCCAGTTGCGTAGTGGGGATGTAGGGAAGTGAGGAGATGTGGAGGGAAAGGAGAAAGGGAAGAAGTGAATGGAATAGGGGATGAACTAGGGGGACCGAGGGGGAGAATGGAGAAAATCATGGGTTGAAGACAGGGCCGGCTGGTTGTTTCTCTGCTTGCGCGCCCACCCGCTTCCGGATGACTCGAATGAGAATCCCAGTTCAATAGCAATCATTAATTCTCTACGCATATCTCTAATTTAGTCAAAATGAAATAATGAGGAGCCCTCAAGACTTGAAAGACAATTTTACACCGAATAATACATATTTATAATCTATTTCCCAATTTAATTAAATTTTGACAAAATGCGAAGTGAAAAAGTAATAACTTGTGCTATTTTCGCCAAAGCGAGTAGCATATACATCATATTTGTAGGAAAAATACTACTTATTCTTTATGAGTTGTTATGAGTTGCCACAGGAACTTCGCCTTACTCATTGAAATATAAAATATCATTATGATAACATGATTTATCAGTATACTGTTAATGTTTATCTTCGCTAGTGGTTGATGGAACCTCGTCGCAAAAATGTTGATAGTGGGTGTCTTCCAAATCGGGTGCCCTGATGATAACGTATATTCTTGGGAATAACGATACATGATAAAAGATTCTGCGGAAACTACAATCTACCTTCTTAATTTAAAAGTAATATAAGTACAAGTTTATGTTGTGGTTTGACTGTTCTCAGCAACTTAAAAGCTCAAGGAATCTCAAGAATCTCAAGGAATCTCAAGAAATCAAGGAAAAATAGTAGGCTGGACCTCTCCTCTGAAGGAAATTCACACAATCCTATTTGATATTTTTTCTAAAGAGAGGTAAAATATTACAGAACAGAGTAAGTTTTGAGTTTCATGCTACGGGTATTAATCGCAAGACTTATTCATGAGACGCAAAAAAAAACTCTTCAAGGAATCAAATAAGCCTCTTTTGCTTTTCATATTAAGTCGTGTAAAGTCTCGGCACCCTAGGCCTAAGACCGACTCTTCCGGCCCTACTAAAAAGTCAATAACATGGAAAGAATAGGGGCCAAACGGAAAGTCAAGCAATGAAGAGCCTTCACCGTTTTCCTCTTCATTGGAGAGGAGGAATTCCGTGCAGAGCGGAGCATTAATGTAACAGTAACAGACTCCCTCGGTCACGGAGGCTTCTTCGAGAGGGGACTGAACTCGGAATACCGCCGAAGAGGACCCTTAAGTTAAAAACTGGGTAAAAATAACCGAGGTAGTAGTTAGCGAAAAGTATAATTCGTCACCTTCGAAGGCATGTTTGAATCCTCTCGTTTAAGTTTTATTCGAATGAAAACTATAGAAAATATCTATGTATGTATATAATTTTTCGAGTTGATTTTTAATTCTTAAATAACTCATCACAAGTACGCTATAAACATTTTGCAGTAGTGGGTGTAATTGGTTGCAATGCATCCCAAACTCTGCATAGGCTTGAAACTTCAGAACTTTTCATACGCTTATGTATACGTAAATCAGCAAACTTAAAAACCACCAAACCAAATAAAAAATGTATATAAAATTGAGGGCGTGAGAAAAATCTATTATGGGTGTGAAAAAGGCTCAGCTATGGTTTTTGGGGTTTTCTTTACATTCCATTCGAACATAAACAATCTAAGTATTACTGAGAAGGCTAAATAAAATTTAAACATATAAAAATTTAAAAAATGACTAATAAATTATATATATTCGTATTTAAAAGTACGTTTGTATGCTTAAAGGAATATTTAGGGCAATTCTTCGCAAAATTTACAGACTAAAATGACAGAACGTTGAATGGTGAAACGGCGAAATTGAGATATCTTGTCCGGAAAAGAGTGCATATGCAATATTCGAAAGTGCTTGGATGCAGAGATAAAATCCATTCGCCGGCACACAAGCAACCCGTTCATCAACGCAAGATCTGTTTATCAGGCGTGTGCTAGCAACGAGCCTTTGACATCCACCAATCTAATAAACGCTAATTCGAAAGATCTTTGGAAGGCAATCTTAACAATGAGCGCTTGTGCGAAAAAAATGAAGCGGAATCGCGCTGAAAACTTCAATCCGTTCAAATGATCACCGGAACTATCGTCTAAATTGCGTATAGGAGAATCGAAGCTTTGCTAGAATCGCCAGTGCTGAACAAATGAATCTATGTGGAAGCGCGAAGCATGGAGCAATACTTTCAAAGTCAGGCTTAAAAGCTCCATAGGTGCTGAATTCTGCGGAAGTAATTAGCCCTCAACTATTCGGAAATGACGTACATTATTCATGAGAAGCATTAGGCGCACGCTCCCTTTTTACCGAATGCAAAGTTTCGATCGGTAAAGCTGCGGGAAAAGGTCCTGCAAACGCCTGAAACGCGACCGAGCAAAGTCAAGCGATACAAAAAGAGCAACATGGCCGGCGAGCACAACAGAACTCGCTGGATTATTACAAGGCGAGATTTATGTTGTGCATCCTGAGTGGAGCAAATTTTGGCACTATAAATAAGGGCGGCAACAAAATGTGAAGCAATTATAAGAGGCGCTTTGGAAATTATCCAGGAACCCAAGGTAACGTGAACATGCAAAAGGATTGAGAGGAGTGGGTTATCAAAGAGAAACTGCGAGTCCAGGAGGAAGGGTTAGAAGAACGGGCAGGTTAGACAGTGATATCCTTTGGTATTATCTCAAAATGCGGTTCGTGCGTATCCAATGAAATATCTCTCCACGGCATGGAACGAGATGAAAGGGTCGTTGGAATTAATCTGTCCGACAATAAGTCAATGGTAATGTACGGCTGCATTTGCTAATTAGCACCAGTATAAATAGAGCGTCGTGAAGATCGACAGATATTTATCGCAGGTGATCACTTGGAGAAAGTTTGGAACAGCGTTACTGTGGAGAGACGTACATGCGAGACTACGAAGCCTTTTAAGATAAAAATAGTTCATTCTCTCATGAAAATTTGTGGAAGAGAGGGATTTTAAATATTTTGCATGAGAATTGGGAGATCCCGGTTCGAGTCCCGGTACCGTCGGACATTTTTCATGTCCGTTTCTCCTTCAAAGTTTTCCTAGGAACACGCCTTTAGGCACGAAATCATCTTAAACACTTTTCCAATTGCATGAAAAGTGTTGCGATTTTCTTGTGAATTATTCTGGGCATGAATCTAGTCTTGAAATACGCCGAATCGGAAAACTGTGACAAAGAGCCAAATCCTGCAACTAAATCTTGAAAAAATGTTTAGATTTGTATTTGGTGTAGAATAGAGGGATGATGCATCTTTACGTATTTACTTTTGCCTCCGTATCCTTTGTATCTGTGGTGATGTCAATGCAACTAATATATGAATGATGCTGAATGGTTTCATTTACTTTGGTCACTCCTAATTAAACGCTATGAAAAGTATTATTATAAGATCACTGAGCTATACTTATGCATATATTATACACTTAATGCGTTTTGGCTCTTTGAAGAAAGGAAGGGAAGGAAGTCACCTCACTCCTCATGCTTATTCACCTCTTTTTCTCTCCAAAGCATTTGGTGTATTATAGTTGAGGGAATGAGGCTCTAACTGACCTTCAGCAGACAAAAATAGGAATCGATAAACGATATTGTGGTAACGAGATAAGAGATAAAATAGTTCTGTCTAACGTCACAATGTTGTACCCACTTCATTCCTTTAATAGAATAATCAAATTATACAATGCGCTATATGCGCTGATTAATTCAAGAGAAAAGACACACCGTTCTGGTGAAATTGTTTTACAAGTTCAATGTTCTACTTTCAAAGTTCCAGATCTTCACGTATGATGTCACTATTAAAAGACCACTCCACACCAAATAAACACACACTCCTCAAATGAATGAGTACATAAATAGGCAAAGTCATGATTGGGACTTATAATCCGACTCCATGCATAACATATAAATAGTAAAACCGGTTAATAAAAGATTTATTTTGGTGTACAAAAGCATGAAAGACAATAAAAATGCAATAAATTCCTGATAAAATCGAAAAAAACAACTTTTCTCTTTCTTTTCTTTTTTAGATACGAAGATCGATTCTTGGCCAAAAAGAAAACTACACTTTAAAAATCGTGAACTCGCTGAGAAGAATAAAATATGTATTATTAGACAGAAAATGGCAAAACCTGCAATAATCTCACTTTATTTCAGTCCGCAAAGCTCTGCAGCCAGCTGATTTCCTCACGTTCTCTTCCACTGGTGGAAAGAACAAGAGGAAAGGAATGCTCCGGAGGCCAAGATGATTACATTACATTTAGTGCTAAGATGCGTGCCTCTTAATAAGCGTACTCTCGCAAATATAATTTTATGGTTGTTTTCATAGAAAGTCACTCCAAGAAGCTCTAGAATGTCCGTTAGAGTTCTTAACAAAGATAAATGCGGGTACAAAAAGGGGAATGCTCGAGAAAAGACGCGGGGGAAGAATGGAAGAATTTCTGAGATGTGAACACGAAAGAGAAGCCTGGGAGTTTCGACAGAATATGGGGAAATTGGCGGTGTGATAAGTCATACCAAACACAGAAGAGATGATATCACAGCATACAATTATAATACAGGGAGTAGGAATGTCATTGAGAGGTGGTTAAGAGGGAAAAAACAAGGGATGATCGGAAAACATTACATAAAGGTAAGAAAGAAAAAGTACTAGATAGGTGATGTTGTAATTGAGAAGTGTAATAACGATTGCAAGAGGAGCTACGATCTTTTAGGCTAGATCAGGGTCAAGTTCAGTAATTATCTAGGTAAAAATTGTTCTTAAATATTCCTCTTTTCTTAATACGTAGAGGAAAATGAGAAGAGACAACGAATAAAAAATTAGGGAAGGCAGAGGTTGAATATAATAAGTTAGACATATATAATAATTTGCGAATGTCGTTAACAAAGACTACTGCTTGATTTTTCGGCAACAGAGAGAATCAAAGATGCAAAAGGATCGCGAGAAAGGGTAAGAGAAGAAATGTACACGTACACCTAGTATGTACATCTAGTATTCAAATAATGTGGTATTGCTGCTGAAAATACGTATTTGGAGGGAAGAATTCGAGCACGGATTGAGAAATTGAGACAATGGGAATGTAATTCCAGAAAATTGCAACATTTGGGGCTAAAGGAAAGAATAGCATTTTTAGGTACCAAGAAATGTACATATAAGCAGTTTTATATGAAATTGGAGAACAATTAATATTGAATAGTAAAGAAGAAAAAGCCAGCAGCAGTACATAGGCATAGTGACGTACGAAGTAAATTAAAATAAATTAAAAACACGAAATGTATGTACTGGGGATAGAAAACGAGACATTTTAAGATCCGAATGTGGAGATAAAGGAACGGGAAACAGCGGTGAACCCGGAGCGGCCAAAAAACCTGGTCATCATCCGGCGGAAGAGTGAAATAGCGAAATTTCTCCGCATGAACGCTAGGAAAAGGACAGAAGGAACTTTTGGAGGGCAAATAGAGGAGGAAAGAGAAGAGAAGGGATGTTCGGAAGCTGCTGAGTGGGAGAGGCCACGCAGAGGGGAGAGGCAGGGTGCTACGGCGGAAGCATGGCGGACAGGGTCGATAGGGGTACACGGTAGGGCCGTAAATGGAATCCAGGGGAGGGTGGAGAACACGGATATAGAGAAGAGTGGAAACAATGGATAGAGATGAGGACCGTGTAGCATCCGATAGACGACCAAAAAATGCTCCGGAGGAAAGTGACAGATTCGTCAAGGATTCCAAAACGGGCGATAGAAATGGGGACGAGGGAAAGATGGAAGGTGGGGAGAATTAGGCAGCCGAAATATAGGGGAGAGTATTGAGTGAATTAAAGGGGATGTAGAGGGGGAGGAAGAGAAAGAAGCGAGGGGCGAAATTGGACGAGTGCACGCTAACGTTTCGGAGTGCACCGGGTGGAAGGCGTCCAGTCACACGGTTCCCACCTCTCACGGAATACCGAAATACATTACTACTCTTACGTGCCAGATAGATATCTGCAAATCTAATTTGGATGGCTTTATAAATAAAAAATACGGAGATATTACTCATGACCGAGTTCGGAGTGAACAAATCTCATTCCTCCTTCAGCAACATATCACAAATAGCATTAGATAGAGTTCAAGCATTAAAGGTTGCAAGACATACTCACAGAACATTCGTCAAAACTGCGAAATATTTATTAGAAATATATGTTTACTTGATACTGCCCAGATAAAAATGGCTCCTGGCTGTAAAAGCCCGAGGTTGGTTAACAATGGACGCGAATATGGTGCCCTAGATGTTGGTGAACAAGCATTATAACCCTTTTGCGAAGGTTTTTGGCAAAGGGATTTTAAAATGTTGTATCGCGGCAACGAGTTATCACCGTGAAAACAAAGAGATTCACAAGTTTGCAGGCGAAAACTATCCTTCTTCCTCTAGATAGTTTCATTAGTAATGAATTTCTCTATTTAAATTCCTTTCTTTTCCATTTTAATAACTAACTTCCACCTTTTACATCATTACCACGTTAACATAGCCTACTGGGAGAAGAAAACAAATTTAGGCTAAGAAAGGTCTCTGCAAAGGAATTTATTTGTTTAATATAGATGCAGGCTATTTAAATTAAATAAGATAGATTTTCCATTGTTCCAGTAAAAGAGCGAAATTTTTTTATTAAACTCATTGGTTTTGGTACCGCTTTATTTACTGAAGAGCTGCAGCCTAGCAATGTGTTAACACTAACAGTCCGAATTTTTAGTGTATGTATAATAGAAATATCTCTAGATTTTTCCTGTTTCTTAAAGTTAACCCTTTATTGCTTTCCTCTTCGTAAGAAATCAATCCATGGTTTGATGATTGATAAAAATTTTAATTTTAAAAGTGTTCTTAATAGAATAGCATAAATGGGCGATTATAATATTATTATTATCTTTTATTTATTGTTGCGAGTCCACTAGTTTTCTAGGGTGAGCTCAAAACCACGGAGTATCCGTTGGATTGGCTATATAATTCTTAGCACAATAAAATTATTTCGGATTTTCCCATGTATCAATATGTTACAGGGGCATGAAATTCTGGAATATTTTTTTCTTTACTCGATAATTTGTATTTCCGAGACCATGAATAATACTTTTATGATTTTCAGTGTCTAATTTGATTTAATTACTAAGGAAAACGTTATTATCAAACGTGAACCTGAATTATAACTTTTATACATTAAGGGTAAGTGTTAAGGGAAGGGAAGGTTAATAAGCTACGTGTGCTGATTTTCTTGTTCGGGGAATCCGACAAAAAATGCATTGATACATTGAGTAACTAAATTTCGAAAAGCGCGAAGTTTTTGCTTCTTATTTCGTGCGGATTCTCCCGGAATTCCAACCGCTAGAACAAAAATAACCAGGGCTGAAACCTCCAATAGGTGGAAAACTCTATTATAGATCCATAGAACCACGGTTAGGAGGGACGTAAGGCAGATGAGTTCTGCGGAGCGAGACAGAAAGAGTAACCATCACCGAAAGAGTGCAAATGAAACTGGAATTACATCCGGCGGCATAGAGAAGCTTTTCGACGGCAAACAAGGCTGTCGTAGAAGAATGGAACGGAAGCAGAAAAGCAGAAGGGAAAGGGAGGCAGGAAAGTAATGTCCTCAGTGGAGACGAAGCAGAATTTCCCGGAGCATTATTAGTATTCGAAGGTGACCTCGGCCGACACGGCGAGAGAGGAAGAAAAAAGAAAATAAACCGCCGTCGAATTAAAATTGAAGAGTTGCGAGCGAGTCTCCTGGTTTCCATGACAACCACCTCATCTTCTTGCTTCTCCTTCAGCCACCCAGAACTCCGCTTCGTTTTCACACCCACGTCCACATAATCATTTTCGATTGCAGGAATACGGAAAAGGGAACATTATATCTCGGAATGGTGGGCTTTTAGAGGAGCAGACGACGCGGAAGAAATGGGCGAGGCGGAAAATGGGAATGGAAAGGGAAGAGAAGCTGCGGAGAACGAGACGAATCTCGAGGGAAACGGAGAGTGGATACGAAGAAAGAGGCAGAGAAACTATTGAATGCGATTAGCGAGAAAGGAAAGATACTTTACAACGATTTTGCATTTAACGTACAGAGACGTCACACGAATCAATTTATGGCCCATTTTTTAACTCTTCAAAATTATTTCGGTGAAAGTCTACACCAGTTGTGGCCAATTTTTATAGTTCACGAGCCTTTTATTTCACTTCCATCTGAGATGCATTATATAAATATGAGGTGCGCTAAAAAATACAGTCATAAAGTATAAAAAATTTGCTTTCATGGATTAAGTGGTAGCTTACGCCGTAAAATAAATTGCTTTAGGACCGACTTTGTAATAAGACTAAGTAATGTAGAGAATGAAAAAATGCAAACATTTAGCCGCACTACGAAATATTATTCTGTGACCAGTCTAGAATAAAATTTCGTCGTAAGGGTAATATTTTGTAGTATTTCATTCTCTCCATTTAGGTGGAACTTTTGGAGGGCAAATAGAGGAGGAAAGAGAAGAGAAGGGATGTTCGGAAGCTGCTGAGTGGGAGAGGCCACGCAGAGGGGAGAGGCAGGGCAGGTGATCACTTGGAGAAAGTTTGGAACAGCGTTACTGTGGAGAGACGTACATGCGAGACTACGAAGCCTTTTAAGATAAAAATAGTTCATTCTCTCATGAAAATTTGTGGAACAGAGGGATTTTAAATATTTTGCATGAGAATTGGGAGATCCTGGTTCGAGTCCCGGTACCGTCGGACATTTTTCAGGTCCGTTTCTCCTTCAAAATTTTCCTAGGAACACGCCTTTAGGCACGAAATCATCTTAAACACTTTTCCAATTGCATGAAAAGTGTTGCGATTTTCTTGTGAATTATTCTGGGCATGAATCTAGTCTTGAAATACGCCGAATCGGAAAACNCATATCACACTGGGATTTGAAGCTAGAAAATTGAATCTCCTTGGAACTGAAAGACTCGCTGACAAAACGCATGAATTTCGAAGGCTATGAATCTTACGACTTAACTGGTCGATCAGTATCTCAATAAGGAAAGCATTCCAAAGCAATACGTATTATTTTTATTAAATGAAATATTTATCCGAAGAGTTCTAACCTCACCTGAAGCAAATCATTCCGATGTAATATCATTAATACCAAAAACCTCCACTTACTAGGGAAGCATACCCTTTTCCTTTCAAACTCTATAGGAGTAATTTCAGAGTAAATTCGAACCCTTATGCCCCGAAAATAGTGCAGCAGTAAATGGGGGGGCGAAAAGGAAACGACCTCCAAGGGTCCGCAGTATTAATCCTAATGCAAACAAATCTGATGCGAGCCGTGCGTTACGTAAGTCCTCGAGATAGAGAAACTCGAACAGTCCACCAAGCAATACACCTGTTTCCCTTAACACGAAAGGGACAGGGAGCCCTCGTAAACTCAACCTTATGAAAACTCCCCGAGTCCCCTTTCAGCGGCAGACCGGCAAATTTTACGAAATTGTTCTCAGTCGAGGCAGAGGAGACGAGTGAGAGACTGAAGGAGGATATACGGTTCCCGTAGACAATGGAATTCACAAAAGGAAATACGAGGAAAAAGGACTCGAGCTATATAAGAGTCCGCAATCCACATCCGAGTTCAATGATCGAAGGTATGCTCACCTCTCCATCGGTGGGAGAGAAAAGAGTTCACTGAGCGCAGAAACAAAAGAACGACGAAAGTAACGGGCGATACAAAGCCTCTCGGACACGAAAGAAAGTCATCGTCAAGAGAATTGTCGGTAGGAGCGATTTAAATGTCCGTAAGGTGTTGCTGCTTTACGGTACTTAGACCCCATCCAGCGTACGCAATGTATGGGACCCTGCATTATAAGCTTTCCTATTATTATACATTATATATGGCACCCTGCATATAAGCTTTGCATACGTGGATTAGAAAAGGTGCATAGTCCTTGCGTACAGAATTCTTACGATTAAAGGATAAGCGTTATCAATATGCTCCTAGACATAGGATGGGAATCGTTAGAAGAAAGAATGATAAATTTAAGGTGAATATTATTCAATAAAATCAGAGTTGATAAATTCTTGGACTACTTGGTAGATATTACGCGTCTTTCACATCAGCCGATCTAATACTAGATCAAGATTAAGAAATAGATGCTAGGACTAATCGCTTCAAGGACTATTTTTTTCTGCGGACTAAACGCTGCAGCAAAACGGCGTGGAAATAATCTTGTGGTGCATGCACCACCTACCACGCGCCGAAAGGCAGCTCGCAGGGGTATTTACGTAGATGTCGTCTACCGCGTGGCCGGAGGAGAGCCAATCATTTTTTAGCCTAGTAAAGCCCCTAAATCCCCCAATTGTCATTATTCTCATCATCTTGGAACTATGAGCGATGAAAAAATGCTCGTGAAAGGTTTGCGATTCGGCCTACTCGAAACGTGGGCGGTTTTCGTCACTTCGGAAAGCTTTCTAGTTGGCAGCAGCTTCGCAGGGATTACGGGCCGATTTTCACCGAACGCGGAAAATGGGTTGCTGACGTGTTGAGCGAGTGTTGATCGATCATCGGATTTGAAACTTTTAAGTTTTTAACCACGTTTGCGATTAAAGATTTCAGATTTACGGAACATTATTCAATAAATTATGTATTCAAAATTTTAGCTTAATGGCATTTTTTTACCACGCCCCAATACACTTCATTCTCTCATCTGTAGGTCATACGGAAGTCTTAAACTATGTTATGAATAGATACATATCTGCCTTGAATTTTATCTATGAAATGAAGAAATCATATGTACCTCATAATTCCTATGTTAACACAACATTCGTCAAGATGACGGTAGCAAATTACAAAGTATTATCTCACTCTTATTAGCATTTCCGACCCTCGTCAAGTATAGATAATATCTAGCTACTGATATTGTCACGATACCTTTGAGATTTTCTAAGTCTATTTTAAGAGAGAGTCACGTGACAATAATCGAAATTTCTTTAGATAATGGAAGAAACAGCACAGAATGACTATCGACATAAAAACCATGAAATACAAAAGAATTATACAGTTTTAAAAAACTTCGTTACGAAATCTTTTTGAAAGAGAACTATTTTTTAATGAATTTCTTGAATTGAACCGAAAGGAAATGGCACAAGTAGTGGGTGATTTGCGGTATGCATGCATCACAGGGGTAAAAAGGGCTGAATTCAAAGGATTTCTAACGATTCCGGAGCTATGGAACCTTTACATTTAAAGTAAGCGTTTAAAACTCTTATTTTTCTTCTATAACTAACTATGACTTCTCCTCTAAAATTAGCTATGATTGGAAAAGAAATAAATGTTAATTGCTATAAAATTCCACCAAGATACAACCCGTCTTTGAGGTGCTTCAAAACGGTTTTCTGATCGTATTAATGCAATGATTATTCAATTCCTTAAAATAAAAGGAAGTAATTACGTTGACTGTGTAACTATTCAGAAGAAGGAAATTCACTTGTAAATAATTTACTCGCTAAGAAATCTATTTTTAATTATCTACGTCGTCGCCATAACCAAAAATAAATTTAATCAGAAGCCCATAAAACATCACGAAATAAAGAGATCCGACAGGATGCAATTTTCCGACAGCATCGCGGAAAATGAAGAAGCCCGAGAATCAAATTAATTGTTCCGAGATGAGGCGATAAGCGTTGCGCAAATGCCTCTTGACCAATCAAACGTTTTTGTGAAATCCAGGAGTTTTTAAGGGAGTGAGAAGAGCCGCTCGTTATTAAGCGATTGCATCAAGGAAAGTCATTAAATGGAATGGGATGCACGTGCTGGTGGCATCGAATCAAGGAAGCCATAAATACGAGATTCAGTGGAGAAAACGTCACGGCTCATCCTCCAAGTTCACGAGCATTGGGCGGAGGGATCGCTAGAGAGACTCCAAAACGGGGGTAAATAGATACATTGAAGCTTCGTTTTGACGTGAAGGTAAATGCCGCTTAACATGAACGCCTAGAAAGCAGCTCCTTGCAGTTTGCGACCACTTTTAGTTGGACATCTTTCCTAGGGATTTGAAGCTAGAAAATTGAATCTCCTTGGAACTGAAAGACTCGCTGACAAAACGCATGAATTTCGAAGGCTATGAATCTTACGACTTAACTGGTCGATCAGTATCTCAATAAGGAAAGCATTCCAAAGCAATAGTCCATAAGGCTTATAATAATTAATAAGTATTAGAAGTAGGCATAATTAATCGAAAAATATTACGATTATTTACGTTTTATCACCTAAGTATGAAATTACTTTGAGAGTTTGCCTAAAAAAGAATAGGCGAATATTTCTGAAACGTAATTTTTGGCCAATTCCTCATTCACGGATACTATTCATATTAATTTCGATATTGGAAGGCGTGACTTCGTGGAAAGCCATTATAGAATGAAAAGACTTTGTATTTTTTTTTTTAATTGGCGACCGGTTTGATAAGCGTGCTTACATCTTCAGGCCTGAACATGTAAGCACGCTTATCAAACCGGTCGCCAATTAAGAAGTTCCTGTGGAAAAATACAAAGTGTTTTCATTCCACAATTCATATTATCTATTACGGTAAAACTTTCAACAATTTGCAGTTGTGACAATGAAAAATGGCTCACAGAGGATAAATCCATAAAACTGACAAGAAAATAATGTCAACTTTCACAGGAATCTAACTTAATTGCAATTCATTTAATTCTTAATTGACTTCGGCAAATTTCGCTTTGCCACTGTAACTTCTTAAGATACAGACGGGGGAAAGCGCCACGGAGATGATTTCGTCTTTCTTGATTGCTCCTTTGAAAGTTTACCTTTTTGCTTAGTTGGCATTTACGAAATTGAATCGTTGTATACATCAAAAGAAACTCAATAAATCTCATAACCGGACGGCTTAACGACTTACACTCAAATACTTAAACACTATTCCAATCAATTAAAATTTGAATCCGAAGGGATTCTCTGATTATCAAGGTACTTCCGTAAATTAAGAAAACGCAGTTAACAAGAGAACTGAGAAACTACGATATCTAGGCAAAATTCTAAATTAATAACTTTTCTCACCGTCAAACAGGAGGTTAAATTTTTAATCCAAACTCCACTCTAAACAGGATGATGTCGGGCACTGTCACCTGGTTATTGCCTATCTGCAGTGTGAATTTAATAATAATAATAAATTCAATCCTTGATTAATCAATTAAGCTTCATTTGGCAGAATATGATGCGCATTCTTGTCCATTTAATTACTATCTAAACCTATGGTTGAGGAAAGAAATGGGGAGCCCCAAGGAATATTTTTTACTTTCTATGAAGCTTTTCTTTTACACAACCACGTTCTATTACAACTAAAAAGTCATATACGTATCAAATATCATAGCAAGCAAATATAAAATACGAAAAATTATCCCATGATTTATTTTGCGATTCAATTAGTTTCCCGACTTACACAATGAATTCCGAATTTTATAGGAGATGCGCAGTATGAGGGCCAGCTTGTTTTACAAGCGGACTTCAAATTTAAAATTATACCCATGGTATATGAGGTACAAATGCCAGCTTAGATACTATCCTGAATGACTCTATGCCTAAGTGATTCACGACACTTAGATTCCAGCTATATTTATATACATATATATTTGAAATGCAAATATTCTCAGCACCATTAATCGAACTCATGCAATACTGCTTCAATATTTAACCTAATTACGATTTCAGCGATAAGAAATCAACGATTTAACGAATGACAATTAACTCATGGCTCTACTGTTATCTATTGCTAACTCCCTAACTAGGTTGAGAGACAATCCATTTCGCGTTGATTCACTATGGAGAACTTATCCAACTTGCTTATAGTGCGCGATACCAAAATCTGGGGCGATTTCCTATCGCTATGAATTGAAAGGGTTAGCTGTCCCATAGTGAGTTTTACCCTTCTGTACAGGAAGATGACAAAGCATCAATCATGGGAATGAACCCAGTTGTCGCACGACTTGTTTTTCTCACAAAAGGAAAACTCCATATAAAATGTTGACAGCGATGAGTTTCACAAGTTTGCATTTTGAGGCGTGACTAAACTTTTTTTTATGACAAAATCAATGATGAAGTTTTCATGACCTG
The DNA here is from genome assembly GCA_000376725.2 of Ladona fulva. Lineage (NCBI taxonomy): Eukaryota > Metazoa > Arthropoda > Insecta > Odonata > Libellulidae > Ladona > Ladona fulva. The sequence goes on along the minus strand of KZ308154.1, from coordinate 1,041,115 downwards.
ACATTTATCCAATTCTCTACATATTCAACGATTTATACGGCAGAAAACTTCAAGTTTGCATTGGTTGGAATGAATACGGTGGCATGACAATTATCAAATATGAGCTGTAAAAAAAACTTGGCGTATGAAATGAAATTTTTATTCAATTAACCGAGGAAAACAAATGTATTATATCAGTATATCACACGTTCCTTTATAACATACATGGTACTAACTTTCCATAAATGTTGAATGATTTGCTCAATACCCGACTTTATTACCCCGAATCAGCGCAAAGTTTTCAGAACGAAGTTATATGTTGTGTGCAAGTTCATTACACTGTCATTAATTTATGATTATGAATTAATGACTGCACTTATTAATTTATAATTTTAACGTATTTGGTTGCGTAGCGTCATAAGGTACTGAACCTCATCCTCTGAAAGTCTCTGTATCTTAGAGGATACATTCTTGTCATTCTAAATAATAATAATAATGATAATAATGTATTTACTACAAATAGGAAAATACCCAATTCCATACGATGTAATAAATTAATAAATATGTAAATAAAAATTAACATATCTATGAAAATTGTACAAAAGCAATTCGTAAATTTATAATATTACTAACACAGGTTCGAATCAAGTTTCCTCTGCAAAGAACGCTAATCAAAGAAAAAATTAATATCTAGGTTATTACTCAGGACCTCATTCGTCATTTTCATGATTCTGGACTCGTGTTCAAACACTTCAACTCTCCTAATGTGAATCATGTCAAAATATCATTTACATTGACAGAAAAACTATTTCGCACGAATCAATAACACCAGCCAAAACATTGCGTAAAAACAAAATATCAACCACTGCAGGAATTTTCCAGAGGATAGCAAAGTTTTGGTTCTTCCAAAATGTACTTAAAGTTTTGTTTCTTTGTTTTATTATTGTCGGTATAATTAAAGACGGAACCAGTTGCTTTAAAATGAAGCCATTTTATCAAGCGCATTTGAATTCTTTCAACGGTTGGGTAAGAGTAATATGGTTGGTGATCCATATCACACTATTGAATTCCAATACTCAAAACCAGGAACCACAATAATATTCATAAAATAATACAGTGGATGAAAGGGAATCGAACTAGGAAACGAAAAGGCATTCTTAAAATAGGATAGCGGATTACTTCAAAATAGAAGTCAAGAATGGCAATACAGCATTCATTACAGAAGCTTATCGACATATTATATCCAGTTTACAGCCGTGAAATCCGTAGCGATACGAGAAATTTTCTACGGTTGCTTAAATAGATATCTAGAAGGGGGTCGCTCGCCTACATGCATCCGAAGGAATGTTCTGATCTGTATTTTCTTATCGAATTAAGGACTTGAAGCCCGTATGGCGCGCCCTGCGGGTGCTTTCAGTCACGGATATTTCCTGAGATAATAATTGCATCACTGCATACGAAATACCTTACATTATCCGGATTTCGCTCTGCTTTCGTCGAAATAGGGTTATTTCTGGGTCGGGATTCGAGGCAAAATAAATAAGCACAAAATAAGTATACTACACAAAATAAGTATACACAAAATATCAGAAAAATCATACGGTTATCGATTACGTCATATTTTATCAATTAACCGACATAATTTTAAGACAAGCCTTTCGAAGCAAAATTCGCTGAAGGGACTGGATTTTCCTGGAAGTGAAACCCGTATAATTGAACGGAAAAAATGTGATTCGAAAACGCCACGCCATAGAAGAAACTTTAACAGGAGTGACGATGACTCGCGGAAACAACCAGTTATGCAAGTTTTTATCGATTGCATGTAGCCGATACACAGTTACATGAACTAAGATTGTATTTACAACAATATAAAGAACGCCAGATGAATTTGGACAATATGTAGGCCCGCTATTACAAGGTATATTTAAAATTAACTTTAACTAATGTTTGTTTGACGGCCCGGTATTAATGGTTTGTCAAAATTAAAGAGAAGATTATAGATAATATCAACTCTAATCCATCATATATGTACATAGAAGATTAGCTATAAACTCCAATAATACCGGGTCCTACAGTGAACATTAGTTCAAATCCATTTTAAGTATGCGTGTATATTACATTACTGGGCTTTAATGTAGTGACTACTCGTTCTTTAACTAAAATTAAGCGATGAAGTAAGCCAAATTTCATGAAATTATTTTTAATCTCACTTTTCAGGAATATTTTCATGTAATTTAGTATAAAGAATTAAAAATATATTAGTAAAAAGTATTATAAATATAAACTAATTCGTAACAACTGAAAAGACGAACGGAACCTTGAGTGGTTTGATTAGATTCTTCAGTATAATTCTTGATTCATAATTACACTGAATGAGAAAAAAATTTACATATGATTGATGATTATATAAATGCCAACAACACGTGAAATTTTTAAAATCGCATCCAATCACAAAATATTGAACCGATTTGAAAGGATTCCTTTTAATTAAAACTATTTGACGCAATTGTCGCAATAAGTCTTTCGTAAATAAAAATATTGAATTGTCCACCTATATATGTTCATTTGGGAGATAAACAAATAATTTGTTATAATATACACCCATACTAAGATATGCTTAATGTATAAATAGAGATAGTCTGAATGAATATGTATATGCATCCCAAGGAAGAATTGTGTGGCCGGTGCTTCTATGAAGCCATGACTGCGAACGAAGCCACCATGTGGACGAACTCGCAACGTCCTTGCCCACAAAGTTTCCCGAATGGCTAAGAATAATGTTCTTCCGGGATAGCTCAACGGACAGAGCACCCGACCGGCAATTGGGAGACCCGGGTTCGATTCCCGGTCCCGTCAGACTTTTTTCAAGCCCATTCTTCCTTGGGATTTTTCCTGGGTGCGCACCATCTTGCGCAAAGTCACCCTTACCCGTTTTCCTATGTATATGCATGTAAGAATGAGTGACTATAAGTAGATATGGATTTGTACATATTTACTTTTTACAGGACTCAAGAGAATAATATTTTATATTTTTGCTCTTTATTAATGTGATGTATTATGAGGTATACTATTAAAGTGTAATGTAAAGTGTTATAAGTATGTAAGGCAGTGATACATTTATGTAGATGTACTGCATATGCATTATATATCATCTGCAACTATCAAACAGCAGCGAAGGGGTCATAATAAGGAAATATAGGATCCAAACCATCATAACCTACACAAAAGTAATTTGATCTCCAATTTCTCATATTGCTGTCAAATATAAATATTTATACCTGGCAGCATAGATAATGTACACTGACTTGTGCGGAAACGGCAGAAAGACACATTCGAAGGCTTGCGCACACACGATAACAACGTCGTACGGTCTGAGTTCGTTCTGGAATAATGCAGTTAGCTATGCACATGTTGGAATTCCAAATACGTCTGCGGATGCACCGGTTGCTCATACATTAGGTAATAGAACGATGGAATTGGAATGATGAAGATGGGTGACGCACACCTACTATAGGCTGAGAGACAAGCATAGATGCGCTGAGAGACGAAACAATGTAAACAGCAACGGGAGAAGAGAACACGAAAGCAGCAAGAAGGAGAATTGGAAAGCAAGTATAAACATCCTGGAAAATATTTTTATCGTATTAAAGGGGATGGGATGAATAAAACGATGTAGTGGATGATAAAGGAAATGAAACTTGTAGGACTAGGATAAATAATATTAGAATAATCGGTGCAAGTATGTATATTTGTATGTATATTGAACAATGAATAGAAATCTAATAACAATAATTAATCTATGCTTGAATTATATGAAAACGACTCCAGGATATGGCACAAAAGAGGAACAATTAAATTATTTATTGAAATACTTCGATCCTAAAATTCATGATCAATAAATTAAAACAGAAAAACATTTTTTTTCAGATTGCAACTAGAATGAGATAATGAAAAGTTGAAAGAAGAAACAACGTTAACATCTTACGTGAGATAATTTTACGAGATGCTTTATCAACGGGATGTGTTTAACCCTAATTTGATGTAAAACTTTCCTCCCAGATTTTCCATCTATTAAGCACACAAAGGCCCTGATTTCTTGCATCTTCACCCAAATAACCACTTTAGAAATCCAATCCTCAGTTTTGCTAAGTCACTCCGTCCTCAATCATGGGTAGTCACGTCGTCGAAAAGTGAGATTACTGATTCTACACATTCCCTGCTTACAATGACATCAGTTGTGACCCAGTAAAAATACAATTTGATATAGCGATAAATAATGAAGTATATTTCATAAGAATTATGAAGCTTTGGAGCAAAAAAATGACCATTTGAAATAAATCAGCCGCGCCATCATTCTCGAAGGTGATATCCTTTCGTGCGCTAGTTTTGTTAATTAACTCTAAAGGCGAAATCAGGAAAGACTACGAATGAATTAAACGTGACAAAATATAACGACGACTGAATAGTTAAAATAGCGGGGAATTAATTAAAAGGAATTACAAATACATCAGGGCTTCCACATCGTAGGCGTAAAAGACACTAACAAGAGAACATCGAATTCTTCATCTAAACACAGATCTTGATTGTATGTATAGTTTCGGAGACAGAGAAATGATTCTCAACGTAAAGAAATTATCCTTATAGTAGAGAAGTACAAGTAGAGAAGTACAATTAGAGAAGTACAAGTAGAGAAGTACAAGTAGAGAAGTACAAGTAGAGAAGTACCTCTCGGAAGTAGAGAAATACAAATTAGATAAGTACTCATCAAAACTGGAGATGCAATTCTGAAGAATTGCATCTCCAGAGAGAAGAAATTAATTTCGCAGGTAGAGGAGCAACTTTAGAAACCCCAATATGATCGTGGGAAGCTGCAAAAGTCTCAATTCTTATCTTCCCCGATTAATCAATATGATAATTCGCACTTAAATTAAATCTACGGAGTCAAATTACTTATATTCGGGTAACAGGAAACCAAGAGGAACCAAAGGAATAACTGGATGCGCTTAAGGGAGGAAATAAAAGGTAAGCTATGAAACTCGAAGGTTATAGAGAGAGAGAGAAACCACTGACAAAGAAGAGAGTTAATTCTATCGTTGGCACCATTTTCAGCGTCGGAGCCAAAAGCCGCCGCTTCGTTGACTGCGGACTGCAAATAAAATAAAGGAAAATCAATCCATTTAATGAACCCCACTTTTTGAGTCGATATAAAATTATCATAACGAACGACAAGCGAATGTTTTCATTTAGTCCCACAAAAAAATATGGTTTCGAACTCTTTCGTCCTGGTGTTCTCTTTTCTAGTTCTCGTCAAGTGTTGCAAGCGATTCTGGCGCGGTACTCCGATTGTTCTGGAAGGGTATATGGACCGCGTGGGTGCCGCGCGCGCCGCTCCCTCCAACGACGCCACGGAAAAGCTTTTTAACGAAGACGCCTTAATTAATGGAGTCGGCCTGAAACCATCGCATCTTTACGGAGATTTACGAAGAAAATTTCCTGGCTTAAGCTGCGATATGTGTCGACAGCCGGAGCTTACACATGTTCCTCGTTCGATGGAATAATTCCCTCTTTGTAGTAAGATTAACCTTTTCCTTCGAGTGGCGGCAAGTCTTGTTTGGCTACTGCAGCGAAAATGCTGAATGGAGCCTAAAAGGTGGAGAAATTCCTATAAATAACAAGCGTGTGATTCCTATTTTACGCAGTGTTCCGCGAGATACTCTGGACATTTTTCTCTTTTTTCTCGAAAAAATGAGACTATAGAATCGATCGATTACACCATTATTAGTATCATTCGGAACTAAATATCAGGACGAGTTTTGTAAAGTACTAGAGCGTTACTTCTTCTTAATTTATGCATAGTCCGAAGTCGAGCACGCAACCCAAATGGAGCACTTTCTGCACACACTTTTTATCGAATTCTCAGTAGTTCTTACGGGATATTAAATAATACTTTTCTGCCTTTAGAATTCAATTTCCCATGAAAAGAATGGTATTACCATGACTTCTTAAACGCTATTTTTATGTTGTTCACTTTCCTTTTCCCTCCATGAAACTTATTCATGGAGAATTAACTGAGGATGTGATTATTCAGCATTAATCATAATCATCTGAATACAATATCTGAGTGTTCAGTCATCCATCAATATCTTTGTATCAATCCGAGGAAAACTTAATATTTGAGCATAAAATAATCACGTACTTATTACATTTTATTCTATCATAAAATATTACATTTTAACCTCTAAAAATAAGATATAAGGATTATCTTTTCTCTAATAATATAATATGTCCTTCCTAATAATGATGAATTTCTGTTAAATTTAATTTAAGAGTTCTCTTTTAATTTAAATCTAATACAATATTATGATGATGCAATATAATACATCTCATTTAATGAAAATTTATTGGTATTACAAATATAGATTATTCAAATTTGATTAAGTTATTTCAGTCACGGTTCGTTGGAATCTACCACAAAATCGTCACAACTCCTAAACATTTTTAAATTTCTCAATGACAACATTCGCTATCAAGTCCTCTTGGGAAGTTCACCTTAAACGAGGAATATGAAGTACCACATTCAGACCAAATAGTAGTTGCTTAACCGAAAACCCATTTATGCAAAGGAAAGTCTACTGTACCAGTTACAACGGTGGGAATCCATTTTCGCAACAATCTCATTAAGCAGACCATTCGGCAATCAAGAACGTCACGTTCCGCGAGGGGTAAAAACTGCATGGCGAAGATCAAAACAAATGAGAAGAAGTTACAAGGAAGGAAAAACAAAACAAACGAAGTCTAACCCTTCTAATTGGAAGTGGCTCATCAACCCTCGCTTCGAAAGCTGTCGAAGGAAACGCGTGAATGGGGGAAGATGGAAGAAGAGGCGAGGGAAAACACGTGACCGCAGCCATTTCAACCTTCTTCGATGGAGAATTGAGGTCACGATTTCCAGAGTGGAGCGAGTGTGTTTTCACGGAAATGGAAAAATGAGGGAAGAGGAGGGATCTTCGAAGAGGATACAGCCGTTGAGAAACAAGCGCGACACTGTTGCAAAAGCACCAGGCAAATGTAATTTTCTTTCTCGCCAATTCCCCTCCTAAACAAGCAACGATCGTGGAAGGAATTTCATAAAATATTTGTGGCAATTCGATAGCCAACTATGTTCTAAAAAGGTATCCCCTACTACTGTATTCAATGGTATTCCCTACTACTCATGTAATACCAATATCCTTCATAGTAACATATGTAAACAAAATCCACCCAAAGCTGTATACTTAAATCTCGAATGGAAGTAGCCAATGGTGGTTAAGCTGATTAATATGGCAAAATCTCAAAAATTGTTGACATTGTTCATGGTTATAGGGATTTTACAATATTAACACTTAAATCTAAAAATCATTAGTGACATACACTGAATCAGTTCGTCAGTTTTCAGGTCAACTGGGTACGTAGAAAAATTAACATATTATTACTGTATATTAGCTTGAGATACTACTCCGCTATATTGTACTGCCTAGAAAATAATACGAAAGAAACTAATAAAAAATATTTTGTTAGTGCGAGATCGAAATTGTAAAAAGTAATTTCTTCTATCTAGCTTTATGTCAAGCAAGATCAAGGAGTGAAAGATTCTACGAAGTCAAAAATGTTCTACAAGAACTAAATTCATCTAAAACGTCCATCCCATTGGAGACTTAAGTTTCTTAGACATTTCATACGATTTCCTCAGCGTGTACGTACAGAATGATAAAGTAATATAAGTAATAAAGTAAATGAAGAAAAATTTGCTCACGATTTCCTAGAAATTTTATAAATGTAAATAAAAATATAAATTAATATAAAAATCAAAATACGTTTAAATTTCCTCTGAAACGTTCCTATTTTATACTACGGTTCCCTTAGATAACTAATTAAACTCTAAGAGTGAGCGCTCGAAGGAATTTAAAATACTCCATATGCTAACATCATGAAGGTAATTTCTACTCGCAATTTCCTCTTAGTAAACTTTTATTTTATCTCACTAATGATATTTTTATATTAACGAATTTGATTTATGCATGAAACATTCTTAGAATAATCAGTATGCAGTAAATTGAACTTTTTCGCAATTTCTCTTTATGATGGTTCAATAATATTCAATCAAGACCACGATGGAAATTAATTCTACCCACAATCACCTCATCAACGAATTAATTAATTTTTTCTGTCATTGGAGATTCATTGTCATTCAACTAGTTTTCTCTATCAGTGTAATTAATATTTTATGTGTGCTACAATTATATTCAATACATTTTTAATTCTAAATGTGAAATGAAATTGAAATGTAACGAGATTTTATATAACTGGCAAACACAAAAACTTTTAATTAAATATCATCAGGTTCAGAAATTTATAAGTCATATTTTTTACTCAAATTCCGTATATATACGTATTTTAAAAGTATACATATTCTCATGGCAACTATTGGATGATACCCGTTTTATAGTAATTACAGTAGGTTATTCACCGGAGAAGCGTACTCAAATCCAGAACTGACCCGAAATTCCCGATGTCCCCTGCTTCCATAATGGCAGTCCTACCATTTATTAATGCGCTGATGAAAGACGAGAAATTGCGAATGCGTCTAACGTAAATAACTATGGCGACAGCGAAAGGCAGAGGGGAGAAAAGGAGAAGGTGAGTAGGAGGAGATGGAATGATATAGACGGTGTAGGGGCGCAAGATAACCTTCGGGATGCTGCACGGAACAAGTGTGTCTCCAGCGGTGAGCAATCGACTCCGAAGTCTCAAGCCCGCGTGATGAATACGCCTCGGAGATAATGAAGCGAATCCTCTAAGAGAGTGTCTTTGTCTCAGGACCGTTATGTACTCTCAAATATAACGAAGGAATCCATAAGATATTTCGGTGATATTCCAATATGCGATCTACAGCTCCTTTTTCATTCCAACAGATGATCCACATTTCATACTACACTGCTTCACCACGTATATAATTTTCTTAAATATTTTTACATATGACTGACTATTTTATTAATCCAGACAACGTAACCAAAATCATAATATACTAATCACTTTCGGATAATTTAATATAAAATCATGCCGGTAGACTTTATGCAGGCCGGTAGATCAGATATTGAAAGTCGATTTTTCTCGAGCGGGAATTTTATAATGATTTTCTCAATAGAAGCTGGGAACGATCCCTATAAATTTTCTGGGAAAATAAAATTTACCATTCGAGACGAAAATATGTTCACAAAAGATTCTAGAAACGATAATTGGGTGATTACGAGACTGGGAACGCTATAGTAGTTATAAGGTAAGATTGCCATTTGTAACGCTGAAGGGAAAAAGAGTCGTATGTCAATCGATCGCTGAAAACAAATTGGTAATTTTTTGGGGCACGAAGGCTTTTGTGATCACTAGGGTTATTATTTTCGCCTTTTTAACTCCGTGAAAAAATATTTCGAGAGTTTTCCCTCAAGAAGAACCAAAAAAGAACAAGAGGAAAAAGAACGTAGAGGAATGGGAAGTAAAAAAACGAACGGTAAATATTCGCAGAAAGTATATCCTTTAGCATTATTACTGTGAACGGAGCTAGAAGAGACTCGTGCAGTGTTACTCTCGTGGAATTTCTGAGCAGTTCCAGAAATTTAAAGTCCGATATTTCAAGTCGACGTTCACCCGTAGAGCACAGGATGTAATTAATTAGAACGGAAAGACGAGGTAGTAGGCTTCTGTAAGCTTTTCACGCAACGAAAACGTTAAGTAAATACATTTGAATGGACAGAGATAAACGCAGAATAGAGAGAAATAGCAACCTTCAGTAAAATCTGCAGCCTGCTCTCAGACGCTGGTTGGGATTTCTTGAAAGAAAGGAGATTAGAAACTAGGCAGCGCTTGCCTGATAAATTCAGAGAATGTACATTTTCGGAAGACGTAATCGGTATTATGCAACCCCCTTTTTACCTTGGTTACAATGAGTGTAAAATAAGAGAAGTAGGGAGGACAAGTCGTTTTAGGGACTCATTCTTTCCACGAACGATACGTGACATAAAAAAGCTTAAAGAGGTTACTCGGACGCTTAGTGTTTATACCTCCTACCACACGCCGAAAGGCGGCTTGCAGGGTATTTATGTAGATATAGATGAAAATATTGAGCATCTTTGTCAAACGAAGAGATCTAGCGAAGTGAGGATAAATTCTGTGCTTTTTCCCCATCTTCTTATGAGGTTCGTACATTTTTGTTGAGATATTTTGAAGAAATTTTATCCATAGAATCCTCTCCGTGCATGTTCTTTCTTAGGTACCTGCACCTTTTTTTCAAACTGCGTAAAAATTAAAATTCAAACCGTAAAAAAACTCATTCAAATATTGAATAAAACGCGATACTTGTTTTTTATGAAATTATATTACAGCTAAGCTAATAGAATGTGGGCGTTGTGCTTAGGTGAAACTGTAATTATTATTACAATATCAATCAAAGTAATCTGAAGACAAATCTGGAATCAAATCTGGAAGTCTCAATACTTACAACCACCTTAATTCGCGATACCTCGAGGGTGATCAAGACATAGAAGAATGGTACTCACCTGAAAAAAGGAAAGACAATTATTAATATTGTTATATACAAACGAATATTCTATTAATTCTTAATATAATATAATACTAATTCGGTGATCGTTACTGTGATCATACAATTCAAACCTGGTCAATAACTATCTTCAATTCCCAGAACGAAACAAGGTTGTACAGTATCGTGAGGCACGGGAGAAGATTAGCGAGCTAATAAAATGGAGCTTCTGGAAAACAATTACGCAAATCGATTAAATTAACAAGAAGCGTTCGGGGAACATCTATTTCAAAGCTTCCACGAAGGTAATTAAGAGGATTTGTCGAGAGGCGATGTTAAATTTAATCAACAAAGGTATGCTATGAATGAGAGTAGGGGCTAATGAATTCGGAAACGACTGCAAAGTCAATTTCGAAAGTAGTGAGGAAAGTGAGAATTCAGCTTTTTTATTCCCATAGCCAATTCTCTTGAAATCAGATAAATGTTTAGACTTACAGGGGAGACTCTCGTAAAGACAACAGAGGCGATAGAAGTAGTAAGATCTAAATTGTGTTAGTCTTAAAAAGTGAGCTTCTTTATCTCAAACTGTAAAAACGTAACCTCCAGTGAGTTTCATGCCTTCATTTCACCAATGATAATTTTAAGATTTCTTTCCTCGAACAAACAGTGGTAAACAGAAGAGTAAAGTTGTATTCCATTAAACTTCTATTTTATTTAAGGAATGTATTTTAAATTTTCATTGTGCTTAAATTTATGACTTTTTATTAACATTACAATTGATTTTAAACTTTTTCGCTTTCTGAAAGGAAAAAGTGCTCCACTAGCAAGAAATAACCCTGAATTATACGCATTGCATTATCGACTACCTTTATAGAGTAAGTACACAAACACAATGAAACTATCGAGAGAGAAAACTGAAGTATATATTGCTCATATTTGAATACAAATAAATATACTTACATCTACGTGTTTCTGATACTCTTGGAGAATCGAAAACAGAATTTGTAAATCAGAATCTTTTCATAGCTATAAATAGAGGCCACATCTTTGAAGGAAATAGATGACATTAGAGTAGGAGAAATATCTACATAAAACCGATTATTTACACTTCTTTGCTGTCACAGGTATCCTGTAATAATACTCACGTCATCCAAATTCAACCCACATGTTTTCTCCTATGGTCCCAATTACTGTACTCAAAGAGGATAGGAAAAAACATTTTATCCGCGTCAAGGATAAATATACCAACATAGAGATTAAAACAATCGACATTAAAATAAATCAACGGTACAACTTCCGCCGTATTGTATTTGTAGCAACAACGCGGCGTATCGAGAATACTGGGACCCATATCCCCTTTAACCAATCACATTTTGCTCATCATATTCCTCGGTGAATCAGATTTCCTAAGGCAAATCGGCACACTTCTTTGTATCAATTCCTCTAGCTTAACCACGTCACGCGCCGACGGAATCATGAGGTTAGATTTTATCAAGCGGACTTGCAAAACACAATCAGTTATATGCAATCCGCATACTGATTCCATCTGATAAAATCAATACTAACCACGGCAAAGAAGGAAATTCGAATGAATTTTATTTCCCAAGTGGCGGTAAAACTCTCCAATAATATGTGTCGCCGTTAGATAGCGCGCTGATCTAGTTTTACATAGGAAGATGATCAATTATAGACGTGCAAATTTGTATCTACAAGAGTAGCAAGTGCGTAGAAAATATTTTATTCCAATATAAAACATATACATACGTAAATTTTCTACCCTTCAGGAGGTTCATGTGCCCTATTATTCCCTACTAATCGTCATTTCCTTTACCTCCTGGTAACTTACCAAAAAATATCCAACACTGTTTCATAAAGCCTAGACAGCTAAGAAAATAGCAAAAAAGATTGATATATTGCAATGGTTATCTCACGAGTTATTTATACGAAAGAACTTCTTTAGAGCATTCAGGAAGTAGTTAGTTTTGCTAGATGAGAAACACAGTCATGACTTGTTTCAAGACCCTATTAAAGTAATATTTATTCTCTCTGCCTAACGATGTAGTAGATCAAAGAGCATAAGAGACATAAAGAAAGTTATCTGGAAATTAAATTGACCAACCGTTTCATAAAAGAGACTGACAACACCGGGACTCGAACCTGGGTCTTCCTCTTTCCTGATGGCTGCTCTAGCCATCGGCTATCTTTCCAGAACATTTATCCATGCCGTTCGGGAGACTTTGTTCGAGTCCCGATCCTGTCATACATTTTTCATGTTTCTCCTCGGAAATATTCCTAGCCGCACGAAATTTCTAGCTCTAACATCTTTATCCCTTCCCTTGTCTAACAAAATCTCTGGAGCCGTCAGGTATTGAATCATTCCGCCACCGTGGCCGGTGGCGGGAACTAGCCGGATTCGAACCCCGGCAGGTCAGATTTTTCCGGTAAAGGAATGGTCGTATATGTTAGCCCTTCGATAGTGTTTGAAGCCCACCACTGTAATGGTCCAGTAAATGGATGTTTTTGGGGGAATTGGGATATAAATAGAAAATAAATAAATAAAAAATCTGTTTTTTCATAGACAAGTAAAACATGGTCTCTGAGATTTCACAAGAAGTCATTCTCCTTCAGAATGGAGGGCTGTTTGAAGAGAAGAAACGGAGAGTTGAATAGATTAGTTTTGGGGAATACGTTAGAAGGGAAAAGTGGGAGAGAGATCCTTCACCTTTACAATATATACAGCCCATCCTGCTGCCAACAACCCCTTAATTCGAGGGTTACTCTCTAATATGGCCCAATGAAATTTGCACTCTCCCCCATTTCCTTCAATTCCGCCAACTCCGCCCACTTTGCTCATCTCATTTTCATTTCTTCCTCATCCTGGAGCTCAATATCAAATCAGTAAAAAAGACGACCCCACATCAATCTGCATTTGTGCCAACTTCCTTTGGAAACCTCGCGACCTTTGACATTCAGGGCAGCTTGGTTCCCCTAGGTAAATTCTGATTCGGAAGCGCAGGATGGTATCGTAGTCCAGCATGGGGCATGGAGAGGTGCGAGCGAATCGAACACCTAAGAAAAGGTTATATTACTTCATTCACAAACTCCCTTAATTAAAAAACTCCGAATGAATTTCCCTAGGGAATGCTCGTTCAGAGGATGATGCCTTAAGTGTTAATGAGACATTTAGAAGCTTTGGGAATGAATGATTAGCTACAAGAAGAACTTCGATCAAAGGAAAAAACCCGTAATAGAATAAAATAACGAGCAAATTTGCGCTACGTTTTAGGCAATAAAATACGTTCCGTTGCCTAAAAATTGCACTTGATGCAAATTATAACAAAACGAGGATGAATAAACTTTAGATACGATAGTAAATGTCAAAAAACGTTGTAAAGTTAGCGGTATTTCACGTTCAATTCAGAGAAACTGAAGTGGAAGTTTTTCTTGGGAATTAGGAGAATATGTTTAATTATGATATTCGTGTTAGGTTGTGGAAATTAAAAGCTAATCTGCAAATAAAAAACGAAATATACGAAAGATACGAAATCATCGTAAATGTATACACCATCAAAACAGGAATTAATGAAATTGGTACTATTCTAAACTATGAAAGAAACTGGAAAATAAAAATAAAAAAACAAGAAAGATCAAATACTAAATCTTCATTCAAACGGAATCATTTGCGAGTTGATGAAAAGGAAATGCAGTTAATCAGAAACGATGATCCTTATCTGCCGATAAGAATCCCATTCGTGTAGCCATACAAAATCCTGTGATGAAAGAGAGAAGCGAATGTGCGATGAACCAAACCTGGCGATTCCTTATCGCTTGAGGGTATCTCTCGATGCGGATCGACGTTCTTCGACTGCGGACTGAGCCGTTTGAAGGGTGTGGAGGTGGAAGGCGATTCCGGCGATGGGGAAGGTGTAACTAGGTTTGAGAAAGATCGAAACGATCTCCAGAAAGTCATTACTTTAATCTCAGATTTTTGCTCAAAGATTAAAAGGGCTTTAAAATACGCAATTGGGATTGGCACTCCCGTAGAGAGAAAGTAAGGTAGCATAACTTTTCGGTGATTTCCAATGGGTCTAGGGCGGATTCTTTTTCGCTCAGATTTTTCATCTCTTAAAACTGCCATTTTCCTAATCTCGTAGATTACTCCATGTCATCCTAGAAAAAAGTCATAGAGAGTTGACGATTTTATAATCATGCTATGACAGAGTAGATCGTTACTCGCCTACTGCTGTTACCTCCGACGCTAAGGTCTATATAAATAAAATCCCGCCCCGAAGTTCAATTTTTGCACAAAATTAAGGATAGAGGTATGCAGAAAAGATAAGTTACGCTCTTCGTTAAACCCTTTCCTTATGCAAATGGTGTCTAGGCTCTCGGTGCTCCCTCTGCTCCATGCATGACATTTATTTCTAATCCAGTTCTTTCTAAAGCCCTTTTTTCTTCACTGTGGTGTTTAAAAATTAATTTTTTATTCTTTTCAATACGGCAGAAATTTATTTACAGCGATAAATTTTACCCATAAAGCTTTCACCCCACACCAGGGAATGCACTCTAATGGATTTCGTTGAACGAAACCTACTGACTTTTACGCAACAAATGTATAGCAAAGTTCAACTTATTAATAAGTTCTATGGAGTCATTTATTCCAATTATTAGGATAACCTATTCATTAGAAAATTCTATTTATTAAAAAATCTGTTTTATTTGAAATAGTTTGCTAGAAAACTACATTAGAAAGTTCTATGTATTAGAAATTTCTATTTATTGAAATAATGTTTCGTAAAAAAATTATCAGGGATGTTTTTTGGTCGGATATGGGGAAGACAGAAGGGAAGATAGATCGGAAAGAAAGCTATGCATGATAATCAATAGATTTTTATGAGCACATAATTTAGGAATACAGTACTTTTGTAGAAAATGAGGGCACTTCTCGCGAACAATCTCACCGATAAATTTAGTAAGCTTGACCTCATAATATGCCGTTCATTCGTAAATATTTTCAAACCCCAACGGATTCCTAAATAAATGTGTGCTCGCCATTCAATTTAACATATTTAGCTTGCATAATGAGAAAAATTGTATTTTATGAAATTAATAGTTTCAGGCGTTACTTTGTGGAAGTTCTTCATGGTAGCAGAGAAAAGAACACACTTTGTAACTTGTTTGAATAACTTTTGGCATCTATGAGTGCGAATAATGTTACATACCCATGGGAAATTGATGAACGCGAAAATAAAAACTCGCCATTGAATATAACTTATCGAAGAAAATTGAAGAAGAAATCAAAACACAACACCATTATCTTATTTAATCATTCACTTACTTTGCTTTGTGCGCAAAAACAATCTAAATTTACTTAATTTAATCAAATCTCTCTCCGTTTTATTTTCTTCCGATTTTCTTTCCTTTTATTCTCTGATTACAGCTCCCTTTGAAACCTTTCCCCAACCTCTCCAGTTCCTTCACGTCACATTCTCAGCACTCAAGGCCCTTTCGGACACAATGGACCTCTCCTAGGATACCCTTTCCTTCCCACTACATCTTTTTATTATCCCGCTGTGTCCTCAAGAAGGCACTCCTTCACCAACAAAGAAATCCATCGAAAAACCCTTGAATCCTGCAAACGAACGGGTGTTATCACAACCAGAAATGGTATCGAAAACTGAGCTCCTGATAGATAACAACATGAGTACAGCAAAGAGTTCCCTCCCAAACATTTCCATTATCTTCCAATCGGGAATATTTTATTTTCAGAATCTATTGAATCGATCTAAATATTACAGATACGCAGCGCAGCAAAGACGAGTCCAAAGAAAGATTTTCCCCCATTTTTTCTTTCCTTATACAGGCTTTCAGAGGTATTTGCATCTGAAAGCTTTTTAAGAAAGAAAGGGTACATCTAGGGATTTTCCAACACAATCTTTTATTTGCATAATGTACACGGGTCAACCGGCACCATCTATGGAAAGAACTATTAGAGAGTCTGTTTTTCTAGATGACGCTGAGGTATTTAACCGTCTAGGTATCATCTCATACAAGGTACTATAAAGGACCCTCGATACTATTTTTGTCTGAATTACACCATGACTTAACAAAGAATGGATTAATCTACTAACTCCAAACATCAGTTATCTTTCCAACGATAAATGTTATCAACCATTTTTGACACTTGAATAGAGAAATCGATTTTGAAAGAATTTGTGGGGAAATTTCTTCTATTATATCTGTGGATTTTGAATGAAACTTAAAGGTGTCTGTTACGCAATGAAACACATAATTTTTTTTAGTTCGTGATTAAACTGGAAGGCGTCGGCAAATGAAGGTTGGGTAGGATGGAATAGACACAGGAGAATGCGACGTCAAAGCTGTTGGAAGCTATAGAGGGCGGGATTGTTTAGCTGGTATTAATGGAGAGGGCGTTTAAATATGGAATCTCAAGGCACATGAATCAACCGAGAGGAATTAAATATATATATATGTAAATTGATATATTAAAAAATATATCACTTGCACGCCAATTTCAACGTGAAATCGTCCATTTCAGATTGGTTGCCTTACAAACCAGAATGTATGCACAAAGATTTTCCGAAATTTAAAGTTTTTAAGCATTCATTCATATTACTAATTGTGTTTGAGGGGGATTGCCTAAGTATTAATTAACCTATCGAATCCATAAGATAATATACTACGTACATTTATATTTTATATAAACTAACATACCACACAAAATTACTGTATTCGCATAAACGAAAAAATGGTCGCTTTAAAATTTGAAATGACTCAGATCCGGTTGTTTCACGGGCTTGATATTGCACAATTTGCAATCCCTAGTAAAGGGAATTCTCTCAGTGAATACACGATAAACTTCTAGTAGACTTTCGGCAGTATATCTTTTTAATTGAAATTAGTTAGTTCGTTGGAAATGCGTTCACGCCATTTCCATTTTATCGCTAAATCTCTTCATCATGACCGCTGACATTTCCTCTCAAAGCTCGAATGACATGTACTCAGTCATACTGAATTGCACCACAAGATCTATTTAAGGAGATAATGCATCCGTAGAACCAATAAGAGTCGAAACGGCTCCTCGCCGATGGAATAGATCTGAAATACGATTGACAGACGACGCGACTGCGATCCATCAAACCCACGATGTATCATTCGGTTGAGAATGTTCAACCAACACCTCGGATAGAAAAGTGGAAAAAAGGGAAATTTGCACGTACATACATTTAGGAAATTGAGTGGGGCAGATAGCTTTACTTTCCTTGGATTAGTCTGTTCGGTAACGATGATAAAGCTGATCCATAGCATGAATTTCGATTAGATCCAAATCAGCTGCAATGAAGCGATAGACAGTCGATACCGCGATATAGAATCGATCCTCCACTGCGATAATTTCCGGTATATGGTGTTTAAAGTCGAGAGGCTTGTATTGACATTTGTAGAAGAGGAACGCACTTTTTCATCTTTTTCGGTTTCCTCCCGTTCACATCGGGGAATTCAATCCCACTTTCAAGAATTAAAAATATTGAACTTAGCAAGTGCGCGGTACTGAGTCGTAAATAATAGGTCAAAGATCATCCATTTGTCAAACTGAACGTCGCAAATGGTTTCAAAGTAGTAGGTTTTTCTTTCCTCTTTGACAGAAACAAAATTTAATCATGCGTTTCCTCTTTGCGAATGTTGGTTTGAGGTATATTTATTAGCTATCACGCTGAGTACGAAATAGAAGGACAAGGTTCACGTTAACTCTTCATTACGGTATTCCTGAAATATAAGGCGTTTACGGTGCAAATTTACAAACGGTATCCACGAATGTTAATGCCATTCGTAAGTATGCACGCTAAATTGTTTACAATCGATGTAGAGTTTGCTTTCAAATATTGGATCTATCGTTTCCCAATGGATGTCAAAGGTCAGCTATTTATACGACACTCATGAGCAGGGCCGTATCAATGGGTGAGGCGGCAAAGCAACCGCCTCAAGCTCCTCTCGACGGGACCAGGGGTTTTAAAATTAAAGTACAAGTGCTCCCGGATAGCCAAGTGGGCAACGCGTCCGACTTCAGTGAAAGCGGTCCCGGGTTCGATTCCCGGTGGTGGCCTACGTGACCTTTGAAGTCGAAGCACTTTTAACTATACTACTACTATCGTACAAATGTTGTACTTGAAGTTGAATTTGTTAAAATCTATATATATAATGCAGAAATTCTGTGGGTTTGTGTGTTTGTTTGTTCGTGATTGGCAAAATTATCTGGGTTTGAACCAAGATCGTTCAGATAGATTTCCATAAGAAATACATGTAAAGTTCGATTTTATCGGGTACAGAGTTTATTTCTTTTGCAAAATTAAATTAGAAGAAATAGTCGCATAAGATCGAGATAAGTACCAAAAGAAGGGAAATTGAATGCAGATTCTTATTATTGTCGTAGAATAGAGCTTTCATTCGAAATTGCGAGAATTTAGATAATATGCGAATATTTTTTTGAAATTTTGATGTTGTAAACAACCCGTCCCCCTGACGACCAATGCGATTGTTGATTCCGAGTTCACGCATTTTCCCATAAGAATGCATTTGTATTTTGGCCCATTTAGAAGGAAATGCCGATATGTATAGGATGAAAATTTTCAGAGATTTTAATTATATCAGTCACGAACAATTTGTTGTGATGAATTACAGGGGCAAAAAAAATGCGTAGCACCGTAATAAATTAGTGGAGATGGAGGAGTAAATTTTTATTTATCATTTCGGACTCTTGACAATTATACGATTAAAGTTACCAGAATCGGAAGTTGAAAATCTTGCAAACTTAACCATTACTTTGAGACATGTTAATAATAAGAGGGAAATTCCATAATGATTCACATT
>KZ308154.1:1010839-1021076 GCA_000376725.2 Ladona fulva | reverse complement strand
CAATATATCATACAATAAATTTAAGGTAATGAAGAATGAGAACAAAAAATGAAATATTTGCATATTTATATAATTAAATATTTCATATTAAATATATGAAATTTATGCGCCAAAAAAGAAAGAAATTAGATGGAAGCATGATTGGGGTCGTTGTAATCTCTTAGTTCATTTAAGTACTGTAAAAACGGAAAGACTGTTATAAGATGGCTACAAGCATCGCGAACAAACAATTAACCCGTGGACAACGTAAGATGTTCCTCTACCACGAAAAGACGTTTAACGCGTATCAGATTATCGGTATCGTTTAATATGCGGTAAAAACACGACAAAAGGGTTCTGTCTCTATATATAAGAAGTAATGCCAACCTCAATTCAAATCTTCCTTCTGCAATCAGGTCCACTCAACCTTCCAGCCCAACCTCCATTCCACTCTCCCTCTCATTAACTTTCTCCGAACGTAACATCAACCTATTTTCCCAATGCGATTGTTCATGTCGGCAGCTGACTTCGCAACCCTATCCCCTCGTCTCTTTCTCCCTCCCTCCCCATTCCCTAGTTGCGAGGTAAAAATAAGCATTTCTTAGTCTTTCTTCGATCGATAAGGAATGTTTTGCAACCGTAGAACAAACCGTTATGGTCAATTAAATGGCACAAATAAAAATAAATAAATGAACATTTCCAATACACTCTCCTTGGATGCATATAGCATTGAATTTTACAATAAATGGGCTGAATCCAAGCCAGGGGCGAGGAATCTTATTTCCTCCAAAAAACGCTTGTACTATTCGTCAAATGAAAATAATAGGCTGTGTATAAAATATGACCACTATTGACTGGTGTATTTAAATATATATCCGAAAGATAATTTATCGTTCACACGCTGCAATCAGAAAAATAACATATTTTAATATGTTTAATGACAAAACTTGTACAAATCCGCAAAATTTATAGCAAACGTTTATCGGTTTCGGAGTGAGTTCACGCAATATTATATATGATATATTAATCATGAAATTCTGCCAAGAATCTCTTGTTACCATTCATCAGAAAAATAAAATTAAAAGGATAATCTCTCCTGGAGATATGCCATCGCTAATCAAATATTTGATTCATCCTAGCCTTAACTGTGTTACTACCGCTCCGTCTAGACCAATCACGAACTACACTAAAAAATAAGCAATTACAGTAAAAAGTCAACTCAGAAGCGTTCCAAAATTCTTGTCTGGCGAAAGTGAAAATCACCTTCTGATCAAGCAAAATTCCGTGACCACCATTGAAAATTTCAGAATGCCTCTTTACTATCTAGAATTGAGGGCTTTAAATGGACATGCCAAAGAATTAATAATTGGAATAATCTCTTCTCTCGTGAGCAAATACGAGTTGAGAGGGCCGTAGATGGATATTTTCGCACAAACGAAAGACGTTTACTGCAACAATACGTGTAAACAAACTACTCGAGAGAACAAGTTGAAACATGTTTTACGAACTAATGACACGTGCGCTCAGGCAGGGATCATAAATTTTCGCTGATTGGAACGCCATCTCTGTGTCAGGCTGAGAAATTTTCACTTTATCCTCGTATAGAAAAAAAATTCAAGGAAAGGAAACAAAGAGGGTTTGCCTTCCGTGGTTGTTTTTCGTTAAGTTCTGTGGTTACAGATGAATGATCCTTTCCTCCAAGAATTACCCATTTCCGTCAATTGTGAAAAAAATTTCCAATCACCATCTCGAAAGTTGACCATACATTTAATAGTACGTTCCTGTCGTAAGAGAAATCGGGAACCCCCGTTTTTCTCGACTTTTTTAATGACTTTTACTAGGGAAAGCCACCATTTTCTGTAAAGGAGATGCTGTTTGTGCTTTATAATTCTATTCCCTTCAAAACTAATGCAGAATTTTACTTGAACTGAAACACGCATAAACCCTCATAGGTTTTAAATAGAGATTAAATTAAGTATAGAATATAATATCAGAATGCGTGAGATAAGTGCTGCAAGATAAATTATTAGTGTCTCCCGAAGATGGCAGATATACGTATTGAGAACAATCCGATACTTGCAAAGCGCAACCACTGAGAACCTTTACCCCTGCTGGTAGGAACATTTCAACGGCTAGTTTGCTCGCAAACAGCGGCGTTTTGGAGCTTTTCTTGAACTCTAATGTCATATATAACTGTAATATCAACAAAGAGAAACGAAAAAAGGAAGTACGACAGTTTCTTGCACCTGCGCAGTATGTTGCAGTGTTGCAACTTAATGTTGATAAAGAAAATATCCACGTTTCCCAGAGACCCGTGGAAAAAGGGTGTTGGAAAAACCGCGAAAACATGGTATTAGGCAAACAGGTATGGTCGTACAAAGGCGAAGACACAGTGACAATAAAAAAAACTAACGCGGGAATTCTTCACACTTTTCTTTAAGAAAAAAAAGGCGGAATTGGTGTTTTCCCCTAGTTTAAACCTTAGAATCCCGCATTCAGATAAATATGAAAGAACGAGAATTAGGTCCGAAATCTGAAGGAAAACAGCTCGCTGAAGCATGGCTAAGGTAATTAAAAATAAACGCCCCTCAACGAGCAATAATCGAAGTTAAGCAGGCATCGCGGAAGCATTCAGCCACAAACTACAACGAAGTTAACCCACTGCCGAGTTTCATACGGATTGTTATCCTGTTTTGTTTTTGTAATCCAAATTCCCCGGGGGAAGAGAGCAACAAATAAGGAGATTAGAAACACCGCATTTGAGCGCGAATTCCAGAATAACGCTGTGGCGACGTGAAGCGGTTGTTTAAATAATTCATGATCCACCGGTAAAGGAGTCAGCATGGTGCGATAAATAACGGAATGGTGAAGAAAAACTGTGAAGATTTTATCCGATTTGGGATTTGAAACAGGCTGCTGGAAGAATGACTCAAATCGCCTAACGAGCTCGTTTGCAGCCTTTAGGCGAAGTAACACATAGAGGTCGGGTCGCGGGAATATTATCATTAAATTCATATGATGACAAATTTTTCCTCACGTTTGTCACCTTATGGTTAAAAATATAACGAAGCTGCTTGTTTCTTTGGACAACATAGCTAAAAGAATTGGAAGGGCATAACAAGATATGATATCCTTTTAAGTTTATGTTTCGCACAGCTGAAATTTACGACGCGATATACTGCACTCATTTTTGACACAGACGAGGAGTTTCTTTTTCCAGCAAAAGAGCTCAATTAGTTGGAGGAAATTCATTTATTGAAGGATAATTATCAGTGAAGTAAATGATAGTTGCGCATCGTGATAGGAAGCAATAATTGAAGCTCTTCAAAATGAAACTTTCATAAATAGAAAATAATAAGCGGATAACATCTTTGGAATTCGCAATTTCAATTATAGTTGATACACAATAACCATCACTAAAGTAACTGATGTGAATATGAAATAGAATGAAAATGGTGAAATACACTCGTTAAAAATCAACGGAATGAAACAGAACCATTTCGGCAAATACTCAATGGGCTAGAACACGATGAGATATACATTTGTATAGAAATGTTCATTGAAATTTTTCGCAGAATAATTCACGTCTCCCCAATACTGTGCTTTTAAAATAATTGAACGGGCGCTTAGGCATCTGTGTAACTGGGAGATGAAAATAACATTTTCTTCCAAACATTATATGTAATGAGGCTTTTAGGAAGATATGCAATTTATCAATCAATCCATCTTTTAAGTAATATAACCAAATGAAAAGTTTTACTTTTTAATACTGATAATATTTTTATACAGATAAATTCATTGTAGTATAGCAACGAAATGTAGCAATGTAGAGGGATTTACAATTACAAGATAAAACTAAATCGGTAGTGACAATCAGGCTGATATTCCCAAATTTACATTTTTCAGCTTTCATCTGTATTTTAAAAAGGCTTTTATTTCATTCCTCCTCTTTAAAGAGATTCATTACCTAGCCGAACTTTTTTTGCAGTTCAGTAAAATAGCTGAATACATCCAGCCAAGAATGGCCAATCTTTTTAACAACCCTTTTAGATTCCAGCCAAACCAACCTTCATCATTGAATTGGAGCAATATTTCCTAGATGAAAAATTTCCCTCTGCGCTAGACCGGAGTGACAGACGGATTCTAAGTCAGAAGGTAATGTAGGTTAATATCTAAAAGGATGTATGATAATTCCTTTATCCACAGGAAATCAGAAAAATAATTCACGCGACATTAATAGAAATGGCATGATACCACGGCAATTTTAATAAGTACCAAATCAAAATATGAGAAGGAACATAAAATCAAAATATGAGTATTGAAACCCGTGTCTCGTTTTACTGCTGTCATAATACCACGGCATAATATAAATTAAAATCTTGGTATTTTATTGAATTAATTGTTTATAAACTTTTAATTAGCTTATTTATTCGCTTTCTATACCTACTAGATCATTAACGGCTGGCTCGACGTCATAGTCAAGAATGCAATATACGTAAAATAAGTAAAAAGTTTATTTTTCGTCATTATCCTATAACGGTATTATCTTGTAGTTAATGCACGAACTATTTCGAAAAAAATTAGTGAAGCGGAAAGAGATACGATAGTTTGTGAGCGATAATATTGGAAATTAGGTACAAAGGAAAACAACAAAAATACGATCGAAACCCTCTATTAAAATAAAACGTACATTATAAAATTATCGTAAATATTTTTGAATAGCGAGATACGTACCTATACGATCACCATATTAAGCAAATATATTTAATTCGCGATATTTTTCAGAAGATTGTGGATCGAGATATTTAAATAACACTGCAATTACGCATTTAAATACAGCTGTCATCAAAGTTATTTATAGCAGAAACAGGTGTAAAGTACTAGCATTATTCTACGCGTCCCTGAGTTAAATTCTGACTCGCCGTAATACTGAAGTCGCCCATCTTCAGATCCCCTCTCTACGGTCCACTTATTCACGAACGAAAGCCGAATATAAAATCCCACTTTCCCCAAATTTTCCGTAGAGCGTATCAGTTCCCTCTTTCCCAGACTTCTTCCCCTCACAATATAACCCGAAAGAAGGGCAACTTCTCTTAAGCCACACGCAAGGCCCAACCTAAAGCATCCATCGACGGCAGCGTACGTGAAATCCACCTCCAATATACGCGGAAAACACGTCGAATTTTCATGACGCCCCTCAATGCATGCGCCATTAAAAATGCGGCCTCTAAAATAAAAGAGCCTTTTCGCAGGAACTTATAGCCATACCTCCGCCGCCACCACTACCGATATGTACGTTAAACGGACTGAACGGCTCATTCGCCACGCATTTGCAGCGCCTATAAAATTGATGGTGGGTGGCACCTCTTCTATAACTCCTACGCATTCTTTTACCTTCCTCGCTTCAGACCACACCCATTTCACGGCGTTGATGGTAACAAATTAAACTTCTTTCTCAGGGTTATCGGAATAACGTGCCTGACTCAATGATGTGCCATTTGAAGTAGGGCTAAACAAGAGGGCAACCTAGGAGTAAGCAACAAAATCTACCGATGCAATGCAATAGGAATGCCACATTTCTGTCGTGGAAGACGTAGTCATTACTGACTGCTTAGTATCGAAATATTAATTGGGCTCAAATAAAGAGAGTTTTCATTTTTGTTTTGTTTCTCGTCAGCCAATCAACAACTAGCCTGATAATATGATCCCGGTGGGTAGTTTAACTTTAAAACTCTATGTCATCTCTTTCTATCTCAGAAATAGTCACTATTTAAAAATATAACATAAGAACCTTAATAATCAGAAATTTTATTGTTTAAGTTTCTTTAAAAATATATTTCAAAATTACTGCATGACTTAGACGAGAAAACAATTTATGAGTGAAGAAAACGGGCAGAAAATGTGTAACTGTAGAATGAGTTTTTTAAATTGAAGAGGGTACCTGATAAGAGGTGATATTCGTTAATATTTCATTCTTCGATGAAGAGTAATTTGGCTTAAAAGAATCAACGGAATGACCACAGGATTATCTATTCCTCTTTAATCATCTTAATCAGGAAGCTCCGCCTATTTTTCTCAAAAGAACACATTTTCTATTTCTCTCTTTACAGCATACGCCGCCCAAAATATTATCCATTTCTCCAGTCAATTGACTAAGAATGGCCAAAAAAATTTCGCACTTCAAGTCAAGTAAATAAATAGTGTAGCATTAGTAATTAACGAGTAAATTTTCATGAGATTTATGATTTTAATTAGAAATTTCTGAAAATTACTAAGAATACAAAAATTTGCATGTTTC
This sequence comes from Ladona fulva, assembly GCA_000376725.2. Lineage (NCBI taxonomy): Eukaryota > Metazoa > Arthropoda > Insecta > Odonata > Libellulidae > Ladona > Ladona fulva. The sequence goes on along the minus strand of KZ308154.1, from coordinate 1,014,799 downwards.
TTGGTAGCTTAGTTTAGTTGCACGATCAATTTCAGTTGAGAGTGAGTAAATTCCAACAATATCGTATTTGATTCCCATGCAAATACAGTTATATAAAAGCTAATGTAATACGGAGGACTCATACAATTTACAATAAATCCAGCTTAATTCGATTTAATAAAAGGATTTCAACTGCAAAACAGGAAAATATTTTCTCAACGCGTTTAATTGAGTACACGTTCCGACTGATGTAGGTTCATTGCGATGGGCAATTAAGAAGAAATTACTCCACAAACGCGTGTAATTAAACCTAGGATTTTTATTATTCATAAGAATAACACGTGTATTGCGACTAAATGCTAATTCTGACTAAAAATGACTTGCAACTTATTTTAATCGTCTGATATAGAGTTTTAACTGTCAGAAATATGTCATAAGTTAAACTCAAAGCGTAAATAAATGCAGGTTAGATTCGAGTTTTATATTTAAAAGTAACGGTTTAGTATTTCGGTATTTCAGTATTTTAAAACATAATAAATGAATTCGTCATTCACTGTTTTAAACATTCAGCATGCCCGCAGGAAAAGCAAATAAGAGATATGGAAGTTTCTAGAAATTTTAATTCTATCGTCGCAAATTTTTTAACACAGGTCCTTCAATGCTGTCCATTGATGAAAAAAACGTTGACAGAGGGCTCGTTTCAATGAAGGTTTTGCGTGAATGAAAAGGTTCGTTTAGAGACGAACCCATTCTTTCGCCGGTCAAAACTCTCAATTTCAAATCGAATTTACGAGTCCGCAGGACTTTGCGGCTCGCTTACTCCACAACACGGGTGAATGCTTTTGAAAATATTTCTTTAATGAGAAGTTGTTCATGCTTCCTTTTTACTTAGACGATTTTTACGATTATCCATGGTTTCTGTCGAAAGTTGTTAAAAGCAGGAATTGAGCCGAATTAAACTATATCCGGGAGAGCGCTTCTCCACCAGGATTTCCTGAAACTTTTTTCTCACAAGAAAAACTCTAGGGTCCAGGAAGAAATTTTCAAGGGTTCCACGAGAAATAATCACGAACAGCAATCACAAAGTAAAACTGAAGAATGAAAAATATGATGCACTTTCGTCGGGAATAAATTATTGTTTGCATAGCTTCACATCAAAACAAAATTGAAAAATATACCAGAAAAGTAAATCATGAGAAAGGATTACGGGTTTCCTTAGAACGCGAATATTATTATCGATGGTACGAGGTATTTCAGCAATAAGGAAAACATTATTCGGGTAACTGGTATTGAAAATCAACTATTTTGGTCAAAGAGCTTTAAAATAATCAGAGATTTCAGTGTCCCAAAATTCATTTTTTGAAACAGAAACCTCTGGTTACCTTGCCTACACCTATCCTGACAAGACCAAACCAAACTCCGTGACCCACTAAAGGGATGCATTAAAGATAAAAAAATAGATATGTGTGCCTTACATACAACGTCATTCGATTCCTTAGAACAGCTCTGAGGTGAAAATCTTCTTTATTGAATTATCAATCCATTAGGGCAGTGGTTCTTAACATTTTCAGTTGTTTGGACCACCTGATTTATTGTTCTCGAATGCATTGCAAAAATATTAACTTTTTATTAACGACGGGACGCAACTTAAGCTCTCTCTCTACTGTAAAACAATACATGAAAGTAGAACAAATGAAATTAACTCGTTATAGAGTAAAGAAATATGAATCTTACACCTATTTTACACTGTGACTATGTGGAAAATGATTCCATTTTAACAAAACGGCTTGTACCCTCTTAAAAAGTTACTTGCACCCAAGAGATTGCACCCATACTTATGAACCAATGCATTATGGAAAAAGGACATCATCCCATTCAGCAGAATTTAATAGACACTGACCCTTGATTCGACGAGCTTTGGCTAGGATGAACTACACGTCCACATAACCTCATAGGCGTGTAACTTCTTACAAATTCCTTGGATGCAGACATCTAATCCGCACTTTGTCGCTTCCAGCTTTACCTTTCCGTATGTTTCTACCGGCTCCTGGATTGCCCTAAAACCATGAACCCCTGAAATACTACGCATGTGTCCTTACTTCTCACACTTACCTCATGGCTTCTTACACCCTTAATGTCACCTTCGGTCATCCCCTACGCATTCCTATCCCATTCCCGCCCATTGACTCTGCCCCACCACCTTCTCTCTCCTCCCCTCCCATCCCATTTCTGCCGGCGTATTGATCAGCTTGCGAGGGTGGATTCTGAGAAGGGGGGAGAACCTCCCCTCCAAGCGCCCTCCCCCCACTGAGCGCCGCCACAAAATCAAAACTGCCTCTTTTCCATTCCTACTCTCCGCTTCCCCAATCGCCCCCTGCGTCTATAAGATAGTTTCTTTGCCTTCTCCCATTTTAATCCAATTACACTTTCCTTCTCTGAACGACGCTTTTTAGCCGAATTTCGGAAATGGAAATTTTTCTACGCTGGAGCGTCCCGCTTTACGCTTTGACTGCGTTGATATTGAACCTAAAAAGGATTTTGGTGGTAACAAATGTGACGTGCGCTAAAAACACTGCGCAACCGTCTGTTTTCGACGGAATGCTTTACGCGAGAAATTTTTCGCGCAAGAAAACTCGGTGTTGATTGAGAAATCTTTTCTAGAAACGGTTGATTTCTCCTTTTAATCGGAACTTCCTGAAATTCTCCTGTAACCACTATGTCAATGAAAGGTTTTCCGAGGAAAACCTCTACTAACTCTACTCTTTTGTAGAACTCTACTCTTTAGTCTCTCTACTGCCGTATCACTGCGAAATATTGATTTTCGCGTAAAGAAAAATAATTCATGTAAGCTGTATTACAGCGTTCTAATCATTGAGGAAATATCTGGGTGTTTCTCAGAGGTGACTCAGAGGTGAGAAAAATGGAGTACACTGAGCAATGAGAATAAAAATATGATTAATATTCTAATCTTTGAAGAGGGTCTCAACTTAGCCCATCCCTCGTGCAAATCGCATTNATAACTTCAACAGTATGCAAGTATGATTAAATAGCTCATTACGCCATTAGAATATCGAAAAATAATCGTATATTTTATTTAATATTCAACTCAAGAAGTCATGTGGTTGCTCCATAGCACAATTTTTTATAGACATAGATAGATAGCTAGATAGACACTTTATTGACGAAGTTAGGCTCATGTGGACCTCTCTTCCATCTAACCTCGTATGACACTGGGATATTTACAAAACATAATTATAACCGAAAGAAAGAGTGCGGCGTGGGAAAAAATCTTTGCAACTAAAGGTTGACAAAAGAAAAACCAACGTTGCAGGAAAACATCCACAGAGAAGAGGGGCGAAAAAAAACAGCGAAACACAATAAATGCATACATGGTCAATATATCATACAATAAATTTAAGGTAATGAAGAATGAGAACATAGAATGAAAATCGAATGATAAACTGTAAAATACAGGGAACGTAAGTTTAAAAGTTACAGTTACAATTGTACAAAAGTACAGCGTGCTTAGCAGGGTTATACCGCCATCGCGTGCTGGCGCGGGTCGTGTTCGGTCACGAGAGATTTGGCGGTTTTCAGATGAAGGGATGGGTGATGGTTGGTCATTGGGTGAGGTAATGAAAGGCTGATGGAAAAGGTTATCGAGGGCGGAGATACGTTGGAGCGGACGTCCCCAGCCGTGTTCCGCGGAAAGTCAAAGATAGCTCCGCGAAAAAATTGCAAAGATTAATCCAAGCTTCGTAAATTTTCGAACGCAGAGCGAAGTTGAATATTTTATTAACTTCGGGTCTCCTGACTTTGGAATGGATTCTGTTACTGAATCCTTATATTTACACGCTTGGCGTATAAAGCATTATTATCTACTTATCCTAAAAAATATCATAGGAGTTTCAATACATTTTTATAATTTTTTTTTGATACTTCGGAGGAAAAGTTTTGTGTATGCAGCAGTTCCGTGCGGCG